>CAAKHF010025186.1:17398-32829 GCA_901007745.1 Hippocampus kuda | reverse complement strand
CTCATGAGTGGATTCTCATGAGTAAGTACCATCAAGTGAGCAGTTGTTGCCATCCCAAACACACTGTGAAAATGAACAGCTCAAATTTTGGTGTTTCACTTTACCTTTGACTTCACGTATATTCTTTTCTTCTGAAGTACGTCTGATCCAGAACAGAACCAGGTCGTGGTTTGTCAATTATTTGGAATAAACGTAAAAAAAAAAAAAAAAAGGAAAAGCTGAACTCACACAATTAATCAGTTGATATTCACTGGCCTATGTCACGCTTGGATCTTGAATTTCAATTTCAGCAACTTCAGAGATGTATTCCCCCATGAAATTTCCACTGTAATCACTGATCTGATAAGCACTGCACAGCGGCCTGTGATGCAACATTTTACATATATAGAGGCCAATTGTAAATTGCATGAGCGGTATTAGAAAAGCGAAGAATGATTTGAGTCGCTATGTAACATTTCATGAAAATGAAAAATGAAGCCTAAAGGAAAACGAATTGGCCACTATATACTGTGCTGCGCCAAAGCAACTGCACACCCCCACTTTCTCAGTATGCAAAAATGTTGAACAAGAGGCTCCGGAATCACATGTCTGATGGGAATCCAGCGCAGTAGGGTAGAAGAGATGCAAGTGTACCTTCCTCACACTTTAACTAAATCATTCCTTTTTGTCCGCGCACCAAGGAAGCGGGAATTTCATAAAGCGAGTCAGATTCAAAGAAAGGCAACATGATATGCAATGTAACCGTCAAGCTATCAGGAGACTCTGCCTTTTTAATCAAAGGCTCCCATCATCATGTCCACAGGCCTTTAGGCTGTTCATTTGCAATACTCAGTGCAGAAGGCTGCAAAAGTGCTAGCACACTGAAGGTGCACACTCTCTCTCACCCAGCGAAGATTTTATGTGGATCATCTTTGATTGACCCAATTAGGCTAGTCCGCTGGGTGGTGCTTGCTCCTTATTAGCGCTTCACATGGGCTTAATCATTGGATATAGATGGTGAGTGATGTGTGCAGCAACCTGGAGGAAGGCTGAAACAAGCCTCCTTTCAAGTGCAAATGAAACCAACGGATTCAAACAGTTAGTCGCTCCCTTATCTCTGAAACTAGCATTTATAGCTATTTTTATAACTGGGTCTCAATTTCGTGCTGAACATTTTAGCCATGTTTTGAAATATTGTTATACAATGTGGACATTTGATCACAATATTCACCCAAGAGGTGCGGCTGCTTTTAGCATACCGGCGAATGGTATGCTTTGAAAGGATAGCTCCAAACCGGCTAGCATTTTGGGTATCTTGGATGAATGGTGATGGCTATCTCAACCTGACTCCAAAAAGTCCAGTCTGCAACCACTTGTGTTTTACATGGCATGTCCAAATACATGTAAGGACCATTGACGTGGACAGGTGTTCAACATAAAAATGTTTAATGGACAGCAGACTGAACTTTTCAAATAGGATCTCAATGTATATGAGGTTTTTTTTTTTTTTCAAACAAAACATTACAGTCCCAGAGCCCCTAAAGGCTCTTGATGTTGTAGGGTTGTCCTGTTTGACATTGCATGAAGATTGAGGACAGTGTCTGTGGATTTGCATACTGAAGTTCCTACTATAGGGGTGATCACACTCCAGCCTCTTGGTAAGATCTATTCAGGGGTGTGCTGGAGATGTTTTTTGCAGATGCTTTGGTTCTGTTGGCTTCATCAAGACGCGATCTTTCACTCACACTGGAGCCGTTTGGAGCCAAATGTGAAGCGGATGGGATGAGAATCGACACCTCCAAATCTGAGACCATGGTACTCAGACGGAAACAGGTGGAGTGCCCTCTCCAGGTCTCCCCCAAGTGTAGAAATATCTTTTTTGTATTGTTCATGAGTGAGAGAAGGAGCAGCAGATTGACAGACCATCAGCGCAGCATTTGCCGTGGTGAAAAAGTGAGGCGAAAGCAAAAGCTATTGATTTAGTGGTCGATCTACAATCCTTCCCTTATATGTGATTTTCAGACATGGGTCATGACCACAAGATCATCGTCCTCGATACAGAACAATCGACGAAAATGATTTTCCTCCTCAGAGTGTCTGGGTTCTTCCTTAGAGCTTGTTTGAGAGCTAGCTCGGTCATATGGAAGGGGCTCCTCCGCATTGAAATGAGACGTATAAGATGGTTCAGGTGATCAGGATACCTCTTGGACACCTCAGTCGTTAGTTTCACGGTCCTTCCTATGTTTCCCAGTTGCCTGAGAACAACTCAGGAGCCCAATGAAAGAGCTGAATAAAGTGGCTGGGTAGAGGGAAGTCCCTGATTTAGTTGCTGCCCCTGTGACCTTATTCCGTAAAGCGGAAGAAAATGGACGGACGAATGGATGATTTGATGATCGATTGGTCAATCATTTGTAATGATAGCACACAGACGTGGGTTTAGCAATGCAATTAGATTGATTGAGAAATCAGATATTTAAAACATTGTGTAAGGAGGTTTTGGCACGAGCTATAGATTAGTCCCCTCGTAGTCACACCACCACCATTTAAACTCCTTTTGCAACATAATTTTGGTAGTTTTCTCAAATTTGGACAGTGAATCACTTTTTGAATTTTAATATAAAAGCATCTTACAGGCACAGTCGTTTTAACACGACTGTGTAGCTGCGCCCTCAAATGTACCCGGGCATTCTCATGCGATTTACGTTTCCGATATATTCACCTGCTGTAGTTTGTTCAATATATCAACAAATCTACATTTCTCCCCATTGATTTTCAACCTTGTGCTAACATTTTTGCATATTTCTGCATATATTTATGATGTTCTTTATGGCATCATAACCCAAAGTTTATGAGATTAGTTACAGTATCGTGGGATGAGAATGAATTGAGTGGCAGCACAATCTGCTGCAGATGCAGGTGAAGTCCCCCGTGTGAAGGATAGAGGGGAAAAGGTAATTTGTGAAGAGACTCACCTGCCAAAATGATGAAGAGTCCTCCTTTGTTGATTTTCCCGCAAGTGTCTCCCAGTCAGGAGTCATAAGAGAGCAGAGTTTACAGTTTACAGAAGATCCACTCGTCCATTTTTGAAGATGTGTGTACACGTGTGAATGTGTGTGCATGTGCACGTCTGTGTGTTGGCATGAGTTGGTGTGTGTGAGAGAGAGAGTAAAGTCGGGTGACATTTGCAGAAGTAATTTTTCATCTATTTGACACCGCTGCCTTTGGGCTCACTTTATGACGAGACATGTAAATAGATTAAGCTTTCATTAGGGAGTATGCTTGGCATTGTGTAACACTGCACAGTACATACAGTTGTCCAGAGACAGGATACAAGCTGTTCCCACTTTTTTTTTCTTTAAGTATGTCAAGTTCAAGATGCTTTATTCTAAATGAATGACAATGGTTGGATGTGTGCCCGAGCACCATACAGTTCATGCCATCTATGCTTCAACTATGCTTAAACTTAAGAGCAAGTTTCCTGACACAGGAGAGCATGTGTCACTCCACATT
This sequence comes from Hippocampus kuda, assembly GCA_901007745.1. Classification (NCBI taxonomy): domain Eukaryota; kingdom Metazoa; phylum Chordata; class Actinopteri; order Syngnathiformes; family Syngnathidae; genus Hippocampus; species Hippocampus kuda. The sequence continues at coordinate 29,340 of CAAKHF010025186.1, read as the reverse complement.
GCCTTTAAATTACCCTGCGCAGATTTAAGCCTGTGCCTGGTGTAGCAAAGCAACCCCAGAAAATACCGTAGCCTCCTTTCTTCACAAAAGAGAGCATTCTGTGTTTTTGGTGGTCTAGTTTTGCACCTGTAAACATGGAGCTGGGTAGTATGGAGTTCAAATGGTAAACAACTGCCTCACAGTTTTGAGGTTGGGCGTATGAATTTTGACTTCCCATAGTGAGTTTGCATTTTCTCCCCGTGCTTTCATGAGTTTTCTGTTCATGGCGACTGGTTCAGGGGGTACCCTGCCTCTCGCCCTAAGTCAGCAGCGAGAGGCTCCTGTGTGCCGTGATCTTAGTGAGGATAAGCGGGACAGAAAATGGATGGATGGATAAATATAACGCTTATGTGACTTTTCACAAAGCTCTAGTTTTGTCTCAAAACCTTCTGCCATAAGTTTTGCGGCCTGGCAGTTTTAAGATTCATCTGATTACTGTTTTTTGTTCATTTTTTTCTTTCTTCAACAGAGGGAACGCACAATTTTACCACATCTTGTATGTATTTCATGTCACATTTCATACCTGATCAAGGACTCTACTGGACATTTCTTAATTTCGGGACCTTAAAAAATGACTTGTTTGTTTTAGTTCCCTTCTTCTTGAGCATTGGTTAACATCTGATTCACTATTCATGCAGACACACTCATCATTCCAAAAGGGCTGTCACAATTCATAGAATACTTGGAATGCTTCAATTCAGGAAAAAAAAAAAAAAGACTACCAATTTGAAGCTACTTTTATTACATAAGTTCAATTTTCTCTATTCAGTTCCGGCTATAAATAGATTTTTCCCCCCCACAAATATTGCCTTTGATTTACACTTTAAAAGCATGAAGTAATCCAGGTAGAATGTTCAGTTAAAAAGAGTTGATATGACAAATTCACTCTGACGTTTCATCTGAGTCTATAATTGCAAATCAGTAATATGCTTCAATTGTCAATATTTTTAGGAAATTAACAGGAATTAATTCCTTCTTGACCAGTATTTCAAGGAAAATAATGATCATAGCTTACATATTTTTCCTATGTATAGACTGCATCATCTCACTTTGTCACATGAAAAAATTCTTTTTTGGAGAGGCTGAGTGCCGAGTTACTTGATATAGGAAGACGATTACAAACTCCACATTGCAGTGGCACCAGTGTTGAGAAGGATCTAAATATTTCACAGCTGGAGAGTTGAAGGCAGGTGTTGCTTTAACAAACGTGTGTCTAAGCACATCCCTTAAGTGAGATGCAGTCAGTAACACATCAGGATTCCCATCTGTCGAAAAGAGATGGAGGCTGCCCCTGAGGAAGTCGCACAGGTAGACACAGTAGAACCAATAATAGTGCTCCCCTCTGCATGTAAAATGTGCTGTCAAACCGCATGATGGTGCAGCAGCCCGATGGCTTCCCGGTCCAATGTGTAAAGTTGTAAACACATCCTGACTTGATGAGCAAATGCCTCAAAGTTGCATCTGCTTTTATTCCACAAACTTTAGGGCATACTATTTTCTCAAATGTTTTTACTTCTTTATTTTTTAACTCATAAACATTTTTATGTCGTTTCATTAAATGAGATCACGCATCTGTCATGAACCCTGGATTTTATAGTAACCTGAAATTGAATAAAAGTATTTGAAACTTTCCAGGCAAGGCGAGGCATACAGAAGTTATGCTTCACACAAAGAAAAGTCAAAAATTTCAAAGCATTTACAAACAAAACTAAAAAAATAAACTGCAATATGATTTTAGGAACTTTATTTTAAAAATGCTTTGAAAGAATAATCAAAAGTATCAGGACAAAAAACAAAAGCATTTTTAACGTGGATTTAAAATCCTCTGCACTTCTAGAAAACTCAGCTTGTTTGGAAATTTGAAATTTCCATGGGAGATGAGTTAACGCTCTCTTACCGTTGTGTTTTAAATAATTTAATGATGAAATTATCGTTATTTTGTTCTTTGATTTCATTGTATTTCAACAGTTGTTGAGTTACGCTTGTTTGCTCCATTATTTTTTTCTCCCTAAGAAAGTTCGGTTCTCCATTTTACATTTAGAAATTCAACAGACGTATACGCAATAAATTATATGCGCCACATACATAAGAATACAATTAAACAATCGTAAAAACAGTCAAATAATTTATATTAATAAAACGATTTTTGATCAAATTCAATGACTTGATCAATAAATTTGAGACCAAAGCACCTACAGTCACAGCTGAGATAAATATACATGTTCGTAGTACCCGAACATACATATGTGTGTGTGTGTGTGTGTGTGTGTGTGTGACTGTGTGTGTGTATATCTATATATATCTATATATATATATATATCTATATATATATATCTATATCTATATATATATATATATATATATATATATATATATATATATATATATATATATGTACTGTATATATATATATAGGTATATATATGTATATTCGGCAAAATAGCTTTTGTGTTATTACAAATAATTGCAACATTAAAAAAAGAAAATTTGGTCCCTTTTGTAACAGTCATTGCCTCCTACATTTACAGTTTGCATGTTACAATCTTGAGCACTTAAAATCAATTTAAGATCTTAACATTGACAAAAAAATCTATCTGCCCGAATTTAAACATTAAAAATAATAATAATAATAATAATTTGAAGGACCTGAGCACTTTGACCAAATAATTGTTTTACCTATTTCATTCCCTTTCAGTTGATTAGTTGTTTTACACAGTGTCGTTGTAGAGTACATTTAGACGAGTTGTACAAATAGGTCATCATCATAATATCGAATTGTTCTTGCCAACTGCAATTTAAAAAGCACCTTACAAGCCGAGTTGAAACAGTCAACTGTTTTGTTACTATTAGGTGATGTCTACTTCCTCCCATTATTTTTTTTTGTGGTTTCCGTCATTCAAACAAGAAATATCTGCAGTGTTTAAAAAAAAAACAAAAAAAAAAACACCATTTTGCTCTATTTGTTACCCATAATGCTGTCTGTCAGCAGTGTGACGGCCTCGCACAGTTGTCACAAGCGCTCTGTCTCGTGTCTCCCCTCGGACTGCATTAGTGTCAGCAGGCACTCCACTCTCCTCATTGTGTGTAATCGTTGCTTTGTCTCTCGTGCCCTGACACACACCTCACTGCATGCAACTTCCGCAGTCTCACCGTTCCTCCACTACTAAATCTCTCGCCGTCCTCTGCACCGCTGAACCTTCCTCGTCTCGCACCTAAAGGGATTGCTGTCAAATTGAAAAGGCTGCGCTTGCCATGCCTGACAACTTGCGTATTTGTACGGATGCTGCCATGCAAATGTTGTGATATTGTTTTGTCACTTGGTGGTTGACCCCCACTAGTGGGCTGTTAAAAGCAAGGCATTCCAGTCAAACAGAAACAAGGCATTTCTGTGACGCTGCCTCTGCAGGGCATTTTCAATATGTGTCCTTCTTCTTATCTATGCACCATTGTAGGCGCACAAACCTATTTTCTGCTTAAATCAACCTCTGCTATATGATCCTACAGAGAATCCATGGGGGGCGGGGGGTTGACAAAAGACCCCTCACTACTCCCACTCTGGAAACTTTCTGTGTTAAGATGACACTTGGGAAGACTCCTGGTGTTTTTGACATAAATTGAGTTCAAATTAAAAGGATTTGCTGGCAGAATAGCAGTCACCATTTCGATTGTTCAATTGCTCCAACTGTGCCGGCAATACATTTGAACAAAAATGTACAACGTTATGTTTACCAACATGAATTGTAGTAGATGATGTGCTCTGCTTTTTTTTTTTTTTTTTGTGCTACATATGAGCCATTGGGCATCACGTCCTCATTGCTGCCGCATCAGGGATTGGTCTGTTTCTGTGACACATATAGTTTACCCCGTTAGCTGTCACCACTTCGCCTTTGAGAGACTCCGTGTCAGCAATCACTGTCTGCAGTCACATGCCTATGAATAAATATTCTACTGGTAACTCTTTGAGGCTCTCACTTATGTATTTATTTATTTATTTAGTGGCTTTGTGCAGGCATAGCTGTCATGAAACCTTTTGTAGTTGCATTTTTTGGAAGCACATTTTTATCAAATTTTTAATGCTTTTTTTTGGGGTGCAATTTTAGAATCTGCATTGTTATTTAAGATTGCTGACTATTGCAAACAACAGCATAGTATGGTGTCCTTATTAATAATGATTAACAAAAGATGTTAAGTTATTAATAACAGGAGTTCCCATAAAATTCAACTCAATACAGATTATGCTTATTTTTCATGGGAAACATTTCCCAAACTGGAAAGAGATCAGCGATCAGTTTTACATCTGAACTATTTTAATATGATCTGAATTTTCTTCAAATATATATATTGCAACATTTCAGCAGTGTGAAAATGAAAGAAAATGAAATACTTTCAAGGACATGCCACACATTACATATAAAGCCATTGGGGACTTGTATCCCATGTGAATAGTATGTTTTTTATAGTATACATAATGAAGTTCATCCAGTCCCCTCCATTTTTTTTTTAAATTAATTGTGATAACTATGATGCTAGCATACCTGTGTGGATGCAGCCTCTAAATAGGTACGGAGCAGAGGAGCCATATGGTGTTGTCTGACATGAAAAAATTAGGCCATCGATGCTGGCTCTTGATTGTCATCAACCTGGCCACCTGCTTTGCTTCTGCAACAGCTAACTTACTATTGAACAAATTTGTACTCCCTGAGTCTAGCTTGCTCTACCATTTATAGGACATGTTTTCGACAGGAAACGAATCAGGCTGAGAGTGCTCTGGCTTAAACATTTGTCATCTGCAAAAATCAATGAGTGAATGAGTTTGACTGTGCTACTGTCAATTTGTTACCAAAAATTGAGTGTCTGAAGGAATCTGATTTTCCATGTTAAATTAAATTGTTCTGAAATAGAGATCAGACCAAAGTTGAAGGAATTTACATTCTGACAATGCACTGCAGATTTCCATCAAACCAAAAATTTGACCAAGACATGGTAATTTCATTCAACCATTTGAAACACTGTTGATTTTTTGGCAATTTAGATGATGCTGATGATGACATTGTCGATGTGCGTCTCATCAATTTATAATGGGAACATCCTTGGAAGGGGACTGATTCCTGTTATTGTTAATCCAGGGTGATTGTATCCCACTGTGGGATAGGAATCTGCTGCAACTGCTTCAGAGATTTTTTACAGGTCAGTTTTATTTTGTGTTTGTGGAAGCTCTGGGGATATCACAATGGGCCCACTTGTACATTTTTATGCTGTCTTAATAAACTTATGTCATGTTTTTAACTAACATTTGTTGTCTGTCAAAGATCAGGTCAAGTTTTTTTTTTCTTATTGTCAGCGTAGTAATACGCAGTGAAATAAAATAGCAGTTTTGCAACATGTAAACGTTATGTCTTCCCCCCTAAAAAAAAAAAAAAAAAAAAGAATGACACCTCCATCAACAAACAAAGGTTATTTTGTGTTTAGCCTACGTTATACTAATACTTATTTAACTGTCAAGCATATTGGTTTGATGGAGGCCAAATGCTAAACGATAGCTTTTTAAAAAAAAATGGAGTGGCAAAATGGGAAAAAAAAATGCTGGTCCCAGCATTTACCGTCTAACTACATTCCAACATATTTGCTTGTCCATAATGTTTTCTCCACATTGGCAGTTCCAAGCTTCCAGATGACTGGACAAAGTGAAAAACCTTTGTTTTGGTTTTTTTCTATCAAAAATATAATAAGCAAACGAAAGGCCAATCGGAAATTAATCTCCAAAGGGATGGTCAATTAATTTACAAAAGGAGCCATGTGCCAATATGCTAACTTCAATTGCGTTCCACATTAACTGTATTGTCTATATTTATAGAGGTTAAAGCATTAGTTTGTCTTGTTTTGATGAGTTGCTACCTTTTGTAGCTATGGTATATGTTGTTATTCTCAGGCGGAAAATGCTAAACACAATTAAAGGCAGTCATTGGAATTACCCAGCCTTTTCCCACATATTAACATGATATCCTTATTCAATCTGAAAAACAAACAAACAAATAAAAAAACAAAACATGTCCTCGGGGTTCATAATTTTCTGTATATTTCAAGCGCAGATTCACCGTTGTTAGGATTCCAAAATCATTTCCAGGGAAAAGTCTCCTCGGACCACCTGTGTCTTTCTGAAAAAAATAAAAATAACACATTTGTCCAAATGTTTGGAAACGTCGCCAAATAAAGTGACAAGCTAAGTTGGCAAAACTTAAGACAAAATGTGGAATGTGGCCCATGGGCAGAATTTGCACAGGTCAGTCCGCTGTGGAGGTAAAAAACAAAACAAAACAAAACAAAACATTCAGACCTTGTCAGGTTATTTGGCCTGATTTCAGTGAGCTCAGAAGTTTTATGTCAAAAATAAACAGGCTCAAGCATGACGATACAGATGGTTCGTTTGGACCCAGCTATATCCTCTTACGCTGCATCCTTGAAGTTACCGTGACAGTGGTGCCAAAGCCCGCATGGTGCGTCATCTTACTTTTCAAACTGCTTCCAACCTGCCGTTCTGTGAGGACCTCTTCTGTCACCGTGCGGACGGAGTCTTTTTATTTCCTTTTGCTTCTTCCTCCGAGGAAGATTCGCACGCCACATTTTGTCTGCAGTATAAACATTGATTTGCGTTGTGACATTTCAGCGAGAAAAACATATGGCAGGGCTAAGGCTCACACTATCAGTCAGCAGGCAGTTACTTAGGTCACATTACAAGCTGCCGGCTTCCACTCAGAATCGACACATTTAACGCGGACCTCGATGCCGAGAGAGCAATCTCGAGGGACAGACAACACACGATTCCAGAAGCACTTAATTTTTTTTCTGTGTCTGAATTAATTTTTCATTGCTACTCTCCAGACTCAGCGAAGCTCCATTGGTTCACGCATCTATGTTGTGGGGAACTGTCACATCCATTTGGCAACGAATCACAGGCTGCGCCCAGCTGCTTTGTTTGTGGCTTTGTTGCGACGATACAGATTGTTCGTAAAACTGTCCTCTGTCCTGTCTGTGTAGACTGCGCCTTTTTACTGCGCTTGAGGGAAAACAAAAAACAAAAAAAAACCTCAAACCCACATAACCAAGAAGCTTTCGTGTTGCGATCACCTTCCAACACATTCTGAACTCTTTCCTGTCCTTTCAACATTTGGCGACTTTGACTTCTATTTTAGTTTAAACATGCGCCAGGCGAATTTGTTGTTCCCCTTGTTTACATAAATAATCTCAACATATTCTATTGCTTCTTAACACTTTTTAAAAAGAGTAACCATAACCGACAGTTGAGACACAAGAGATGTTAATGTTGGGTAGCAGGAGCAAAATGGTCTCTTTAGATCCTGGCCCCAACCACCTGTAAACAAGGCTTGAACCCAAAACAAACTGCAATCTGACCTGATTTGAGATTTGGTAGGGAGGTTTTTACTCAATAGAGCCTGAGGATGGATTAAAGATTGATGAGTGCGCTCAGAATCAGTTTATTGCTCGAGAGATCTCCACATGTGGTATTAGTGGGAATATTGTGTTGCTGTTTTGCCTCTTGGAATAAGAGGATAAAATACCGGCAAAGTGGTCCTAAATCTTTTTTTTTTTTAACAACTACAAAGAGTTTTCGATTTTAACAGAATTGATTGGAAATGGGCATTGCAAACACCTTGGATTTTTCGGATTGGAACACAACTGGTGAGAAACGTATACTACAAACACCTTGTTTGTTTGCACAATCGTGATTTTCTTGACTTTATATGTGCTAAGTTAGGCACCTGCTATTTGAGATCAAGCTTGAAAAAAAAAATCTCACTTTTGCTTGCACCACTGAGAAGAACATGATGTGCGTGCTTTAGATCAGCAATAATGGAGAACGATCATTTATTTTCCTACCAAAGGAACGGGAAGTGCTCATATCAGGGCACAATAAACACAGAGCATTGGCAGTTTTCCATATTCCTAAGGCAAGTATAGAAACACTGTAACACAGGGTGAGAAATGGACCTTTCTCCGGGCCACCTGCAGCCCACTCATTTATTTAAACCCTTAGTGAATTCACATTTCATAAACTTCCATCAGATTTGATTCATTATTTTTTTCCCATAAGACTATTTATCATATATATATATATATATATATATATATATATATATATATATATATATATATATATATATATATATATATATATATATATATATATTGGTATTTTGTAAGCATATTATCTCTTCCTCTTGTTTGCCATTTTACTTTCTTACCTCCTAGAATTACTGAAGGACCAACCCTGTGTTACTGGGGAAAACTGGAGCTCAATGAAGTTGTTTTGGAAGCCGTGACTGGAGCAAGCCCGGTTTCTATGGACTGGATGAGCTTCGTCATCACTGATTGGAGGACAGAGCTTTGGGAAAACCAATAGAATTGTTTGGGTTTGTGTGTGTTGCCGACACAGACACACACATACGCCAATGGGGTGATGAAGCACCCCCTGTTGCACAGTTGTAGAATTTTTCTCCCTCTGTTCCCTCTGCTGGTTGGCGGTTTTGGGAGATTACGACCTACAGTAACAGACAACAATGCCACCAGGCCTCTGTGGTATACTTCTTTAACTGCAGATTAAACCAATAACCCCGGGGACGCCGTATCTGGATGTGCCCGTACACTATGTGCGCAGAGCTCATGATCTCCTCTGTGAAGTAGACAGCGGAGGTCTCTGTATTGGGAGCGAGGCCTCGATTGAAAATCAGGCCTTCTGACCAAGGCTCGGTGAAAGCTTTGGCCCCCGTCACAGTGAAACTCGATAGGGTTAGCATTCCATCCAGAGAATGAAGAGTCATCCCAAAGTGTGCCCGAGCTGTGAAGAAAAACATTTTGCCTTTGCGCAACTCCTAATGTCGTCTATTTCGACTGGGATCAAACAATAATATGAGGTTTGCATGGGATCAAATGTCATTGTTCAACATTGAAAGGGCTTTTTAGCCCAGTAATCCATCTTTCTGACCATTGCTTTCACAGGTTGCAGAATCCTGAGATGGATTGTACCTTTACTGTTGCTTTGCTTTGCCGGATGACCACTTCACGTCATCCCAGCTGCTCGTCATTCCTTCCACACCATCTGCACATTTTCCAGTGATGTCGCATTGACATAACGAAACATACAATCTTTGGAATCCACCCACCCTAAAACCTCAGTTTCCTCCTAATTGAGCTGTGAACTCCTTCCAGCCTTACATACTGTACACATCCCTTCAGCTGACAGGGTGCAGGACCGGGAGGTTCCTCCCATGAAATGGCCTGACCTTTCTTTTGTGCAATCAAATGGGGTTGGTTGCCTTGGTCCTTGGCTCTGAATAATTAATTCCTCCCCTTAGTCGGAGTGTTTGCTAAACAGTGGGGTCCTCGGCAGTTCACTTTTTCTGCACGACTGCCACCGCGCCCTAGGGGAGAGACGAATGTACGCTTTAGTCAGTCTTGAGATATGCCTTTCAGAGAAAAGAGAAGCAGTCAGGAGATACCACAAGGCTCCTCTGTTAGCCTCGTAAGAGGGGCGACATAAAGAGAAGCGGTGAGCGAACTTTGTAATTCTTTGCCGCTTTTCATGTTGCTTCTGTCAGCCCGACTGATCTGTTGTAGTTCATATCGGGCCTCATTTGCATACGAAGCTCTTGATCATTCAAATGTACGCTTAACTGTATACGCACTGAAAGTCACTGTGAGTTGGGGATACTTCCACCTGACTGACGAAGGTTAATTTAACAATAGGCTCATCCCGGTATAATGCTCAAAATTTCAACACGAACCATTTGTTATCCTTACCGCCAATCCCCAGTGAGGGGCGGCCCTCATGTACCGCCCTCCTCCCACATTTGCCTCGTAACAGTGTTATCTTCCATCACCTGCCCCTGCCCTACTCTTTATACTCCTTTCTCAGTCGCAGAAGAAAAAATTACGGTAGGGTGATGTTCCCGACCCGTTGTCCACTGCGTGTATAGATGAGGAACACTTGGATCTCAGAGAGATGAAGATGACGGAGAAAGGAATGCGATGGAAAAGAAAGCAGGCGGTAATGGCGCATTCTACTGTGCTCCGCTGTGTGTGCGTGTTGAGTGGGGATGTTAAAAACAAATGATTCTGTGTTTTTATTTCTATTATTAATGGATATATGGTAACGATTAATTATCTAGTGCTCAGAAATAATGTGTTGGGGCCACACACAAATAAAAAATAAGCCCAAAACTTATTAATCACACTCTTTTGCTATATTTTCTGCGGAAATATTTTGAATGAAGATGGTTTTTCACCACATAAAAAGCCAGATTAGTGTTGGCAGTGTGGAAGGTTTTACAAAAGAAATATATCGGCTCAATTAGTAATAATGCAATTTATATAACATGTATATATATATATATATATATATATATATATATTGTTTTTTTCCAAGCATGGAAGCAATGATTTAGAAAACTACCAGTAAAAAAAATTAAAGTTTGATAACTTCAATCTAAAATATGTTCATATTACACATAACTGTGTATTCAAGTCATAATTAAACCTTAAACACCATTAGAAGTGTGTGTGTGTGTGTGTGTGTGTGTGTGTTTGTGTGTGTGTGTGTGTTTGTGTTTGTGTTTACAAATAAATATAAAAAATACGCTGCAGGTAATGCAATGGAAAAAAACCTCTAATATTAGATCAATGAAAGACGATGCAAGCGTGTAAAATCTGAATTCACATATTGTCTGTAAAAAAACATGGTGAGAGAACTAACAGCTTGGCACACGCACTGTTTAATGAAGACACATCAGCCCATAGAAATGTTATTACGGATGTAAGGAGGGGATTGTATTTTTTTTTTCCTGCCCTTTTTTTTTCACCCTCAAGTGAGGAAAATGAGAGAGTGTGCTGTCCTGTGAAGTCGGTTTCAGTCCTGATCTCATCTGTTTGGCATGAAGGGGGAGCTGTGGCTCCTCTGCTCTGGCCAAGGTTACAGCTTCTACTGTGCACCTCCCACATTTTCTCACACTTTGCTGGCTGCGCTGTGCTACATTGATTAAATGTATCTGTTGAGGGCGACAATAATCAATGCAAATTCCCCAGCAGTGCAGCCAACAAATAAGACATGTCTGATTCATCAAGCGGACGTTGCAAGAAAGACCACGCTCTCTCTTTTGTCCCAATTCTCCCTTTTTTTTGGGGGGGGGGGTCGCTATTGGCCATTTTTTTTTTAACTCTGTCCACCTTTTACCATCCACAAACTCACTTTAGTTTGATTTGGTGGAAGGAGCTTGCTTATGCCAGTACTTAGAGTTGTGGAATTAAAGCTTAGACACAAAAGGAAGGTAGGTGGGAATATATTTATTTGATATATTAGCTTTGGTCTTTTCTATCTTTTAAATCATATTTGACTATACCACAGAATTTTTCGAAATACAAAAATCAGATGCTCAATGCTCTGGGTTTGGACCCTCAAAAAGCAAATTCTTCCAATTCTTGTGTTTATTCAACGTTAACCCGAGACATGTTCCTGGCTCTTAAACACATTAAAAGGAAAAGTAAGTCAGCATGTTGAGCAGGACGGAAGTCTCACCTGACACCTAACCTAACATTTTGTTTTGCTCTGGCTTGAACCCGGTCAAATGCTCCGGTCGCTAACAAGGGCAGAGCGGAGCCTGTGTATGTAAATTCACTACATGTGTGAGAGAAATAAAGAGGGGGGGGGTATTTTGAAATTCCTGTGTGATGAAAGGGAAAGAATATCCCCCCAAAAATGATTAATGTGGTGTTCAGGTACACAGAAGATTGAGTGATCCTGTCATCACACCATATGGTACCAATTTATTCCGGCAAGCATAAGGCAAACTCTGTGGAGGAGCTCTCACAAGCCTCCACGACTCCCCCCACCC
>CAAKHF010025185.1:0-15111 GCA_901007745.1 Hippocampus kuda | reverse complement strand
CCCCCCCACTCCCCCCCTGCCCCCCCCCCCCAACCATCAATCCTAATGCTCAATGGGTTGGTCAACTCATGCCATTGTAAAGCGATTGACCGAAAAATCAACAAATTGAATATTTTTTTTCATATATATAATTCCAATTGATTCTTTTACGACTACTACTATTGTAGGCCCCTGGGCTCAGCCTAGCAAGCCTGTTGGTACAGGTGAGCCTAGCTTTACCCCACCTACTGATCGAAGACACTCGTGACCCTCGTGGGGATAAGCTGCTCGGATACACTGAATACAATCCAAGCAGCCACCATCTCTTCACATTTTAGGCAGCCCAACACATATCCAGTAATTTTTGTTTTGGTCATATGCCTGACTGGCCAAAAAAAATGTTTCCAGTGTCAAGCAATGGCAGTGATGAGCAATGGTGGTCCATTGAGATGTATTGTGACCACATAACCACTAAACTCCGGGAAATATTGTCTTACATGTTAGTTTGAATGCAGGCGATGGCTCAAATCAACTGGTAGCCTGCCTCCCCTCCGACACACAAACACACACACACAAACACACACGCACACACAAAAATGTAAAATAATCACATAATTTTCATAAATTGCTTTCAATTCGATTGTGGTTTTTTTTTCCTGTAACTGCAAGGGATCAATGTTATTATTGTTTTTGTATCCTGACGGTACACGTATTCCATCACTCACCAAACCTGTTCGCAAGGTATTAACAAAATGGTCATAAGACCAGCAACGAATTAGAAGTTAACCTCATTATATTCATTTAATCTCTTGAGTGTCATTATGTAGTTTAACTTTCAACAAAGATAGGGGCGTGTAGTAAGACGGAGGTAAGTTTTCCTTCCATTGTTGTCACAATGGACAAGACTTTAGATTAGTTTGTTCACCCTTAATGAGACTGCAGTATTTTTTCCAGAGAGTAATCAATAATTTTCTTAAATTGTATGAAGCTTGCGGCCCAGTGGACCAGTGGTTAGCGCTTCGACCTCACAGTGCAGAGGAACCGGGTGCAATTCCACCTCCGGCCTCCCTGTGTGGAGTTTGCATGTTCTCCCCGGCCCTGCGTGGATTTTGTCCGGGTCCTCCGGTTTCCTCCCACATTCCAAAAATATGCATGATAGGCTGATTGAACAACATTCTAAATTGTAAGGTGTGATTATGAGTGCGGATGGTTGTTTGTCTCTGTGTGCCCTGCGATTGGTTGGCAACCGGTTCAGGGTGTCCCCCGTGTACTGCCCTAGGACAGCTGGGATAGGCTGTCCTAGTGAGGATAAAGCGGATCGGAAAATGAATGGATGGATGGATGGCTGGATGAAACTTCACACAAGAATATATAAGCACACTCAGAATAAAGAGGATTGTGCAGTATAGTTTTTAATGCATAAAGTCCGCACCCAAATATGTGGTCATCAGCCTCACAGCTACATCATGAGTTTTAACAAGCTACATCAGGTGTGCATGACCACCCAAGTCTTCCTGACCGCTTACTTCCTCTCCCAACTGTTTGTGCACGCACAGAAGCACTCACACTATCATCAGTGGTGGAATATTATAAACAGCTGGCTGAGATGGACGGAGCCAAGTAAGGGATTCTATATAGGTCAGTTTGGAATACAAATGACGTCATAGGAGCCAAATTTTGTCTCCTGCCAGATGTTCCAAATCCCCACATTTTTTTCTCCCCTGAGTGAAACATTTGACATTGCAAATATCAAATAAAAACAGTGATTGTGGATGTAAAGTTTGAGACCGACAAAATCTCCATATTCACACAACAGAGACCAAAACAGATGTACAGTACAACATGCTCATCACATGTATATGTGTGCTTCACCTGGCAAAATACCACAAAATACTTTTTCCAGCTCAACCAATACCACAAATTTGGAAAAAAAAACAAGAACCCCACAACATTTAAGTGCACCTGTTCCTACTCCTGTTCCCACATACATCATGATGGTCATGAGTGTTATATAAATAAATGGTAGCTACATACATATTTTTTTCTTTTTTTTGGACACAGCCATTGTATAATGACCCGCCTTCAATTAAGCACCGTTTCTCCATTTACATCCATCATTTTAACATAAAATAACATAAATGAGACACCCGAGCTTTCTTTTTCCATCAATTGACCAGGACAATATGATAAAATATTCATTGCAATTCTGAAACTCACCAAGTCCCATTGAGCATTCGTTTATGTCACCAAGTTAGGACAACACAGAAAAATGACTCCTTCATCATGCAAAAGCCTTTCTTCGGGTACTCCGGATTTCTCCCAAATTCCAAAAATATGCATGGCAAGTTGATGGATCACTCTAAATTGTCCTTCAGTGTGAGTGTGAGTGTGAATGGTTGTTCGTCATTGTGTGCCCTCCAATTGGCTGGCAACCAGTTCGGCCACGACCCTTGGGAGGATAAGCGGTTCAGAAAATGGATGGATGGATGAATTCACAAGTTTTTTTAAACCTTTTATATGCTTTTAGACTACGTTGATCTGTTTAGAGTAAACTTCAAATGCGAGTGCTAAATTAAAGCTTTTAGCAAGTACATGTTAGTTCGTATTTGGAGAATTGTAGAGCGAGAAAGTGACAACAGGCACTAAGGATTGTTTTAAATAAGTTACTCTGTACTCTTCATCAGCAGTAATTGGTGCAGACTTACTGAATAATAGGGTTGGATATTTCATTGGACAATTAGATTTAATCTGAGTGCATTTCTGTCCGCACAATTGTATCACTTCATTTAGGGGGGAAAAGTGTTGCAGATGTTGAGAATGTAGGAATTCAGATCCGTAGTGCCCCATCGCTATTGTTGTGAGACCAGTGGAACTAATTCCTGTAGAGTCCCACAGCCAGAATGAGGCTCGATTATACTCCTGTTTTGTGCCTCGTTGCGCAGGCCGCACACCATCTCGTCTCCTGTGCTGTGTGGCTTCTGCTGAATACAACGCCGTGACTTGTTTGGACACTTGCTCTAGCCCCACCCACGCGAGCAGAAGGCTTTGTTGCCGGAGAGAGGGCAGGGAAAAAGTCTCTTTTTCAGATTGTGCTTGCCTCAAAATCCCCCTCCCTTTTTGCCTCCCTCCTCAGCATCAAGTGCTTTCAACTTTCTTGCAGCCACTTAGAATGAGCAATGAGGAGAGAGGAGCCTGTTGATGCCTGGACGTCTGTGATGAAGTAACAAACGTTTGTTTTTTTAAAAAGGACATCCTTTGTGCATCTTTTAGGAAAAACTAACAAGATATTGTGGATTTGTCATATCCATCAATCGGATGCAAGCAGGTAGGACTACTATTAAATGTTCCTCCTCGTGAAGGAACCAATCCGTCTTGTTTGGTTTGGGATATATGTATTTAAAATCAAAGCATTATTTCATTTAAACTACTTTTGTGTAATGTGAGTTGTTTCAATTTCCTTTGAATGGGTAGTTGTTGTTTGAGAGATTTAATTCTGTAGAAGTACCATTTCATTATTTATAAAATCCATTTCTGATGTTTTGTATTACATTATAATGACTCTGCAACATTTAATCAGTGCTGCAAAGTTTGTCAGATGTGAAAAACAAATCACATCTGACAAAAAAAACCTGAATACAGTATCTTGCAGGTTTTTATTTGATTTCATATAATATGTTTCAACATATAGTTTATTTTGCCTATTATGTAAAAGGTCAAGATCATCTTACTTTTTTTTTTAAGTTGAGGTAAGTTGTCAGGTGGGGTTAAAAAAAAATCGCTTGCGATAAATCGCTGAACTACTTACTCGATGACAATCGCTGGGTGACCGTCGCTTTGAAAAGTCCGGGGACGCTTACGCCCCCTGTCGGCCATCAAGCGTGAGGCGAATGGAGAGGGCATACACTCACTTGGGTGGAAAATGACTGAACTCCAATTTGAGGGCTTCGTGTGACTAAGTGCCATGGTGGCAGTATATCAGTCACTTTCCACCCTGGTGAGTTATTGCAGACTTTCCAGTGTTTTTTTTTTTTTTTCTGATGTCGGAATCTGGCTGAGGAAGTGTGAAGTTGAACAGACACCAAAGGGCATCTTAGTCTCAATTATTTAGGCTGTTGTGCAACTCTCGAGGGCTTGTTTTATTATCCTTTGTTTTTGGCAGATTATCTTGGCTCCGACTTTAAAAGGGTTCTGTGCTCCACGTCAGCCAAGCCTTCAAGTTGAGGTCAATTTACTTTTACCGTTTTCAAAGTGTTTTCTGCATTTTTTGGAGTTGGTCTATGACTATACTGTACTGGAGTCTCAGTGATGTCAAGCAAAATGTTGAAGGCAGTAAAAATGACTTGAGGAGTTATCACCCTCAGTGGTACAGCAACTTAACAGTACTGCAGCTGCTACACGATTTATTGATGTTTTCACGCTTAGCTGTACAACTTATTTTTGCACCATTAACCATGTTGCTCCAGTCCTTATCAGTGCAGTCGAGTGTTATGATATCAAAGGTTAAAGCCCCGCAACAGATGAATTCTGTTTCCAGTATTTGTCGCGGGAGAAAACAAATTGGACATCCAAATACATTCGAGGTTCTGTACTTTTGAGTTGCAGCTCACTGTAATACTGCATTTCCCTACAACTAAAAAGGAATGTGTCTTTGGAAGCTGCCTGTTCCAGCCCCCCTCCTCGGAGCCCCCCCAACCGACACCATACCGCACACCGCCGGAGGTTTATCCTCCAACTGGAAAGTGCAGCTATCAGACTGTCTGCAGAAACATCCAAACGACTTACCCCTCATCTGTTTGGACGTTGTCTGTGTGACTTCATGACCACAGCGGAGCTGACGGAATGACATTTTTCCGACTTTGCAGTTAAACTCTGCTGGATGGAGTTAACTGTATTAACAGGCTTTTTTTATTGGGTTATCAGGAAAATGGTTGTAACAGTGCCATACCAAGAGCTATAATTGTGTAGGATGCACACGTGTCCTGTCATTTTTTGACACGGGAGAAGAGCGGTACTGAGGAAACCAGACGTGGTCATAACTAAAAGAGAAGGTTAACCATTGTGGCAAACCTCCAAGCCACTGTCTTTAGCTCATTCTGAGAATCGTGGTTCCTCCTTACCTCAATGTTAACCACAGCTGCGAGTCTATCTCCGTATAAATCTCTTCACCATAGAGCTGATGCAACAACTTCGCTAGTGGGGCCAGTGTATCCATAGACCATGAATAATGCGACCAATTATTTCGTGCAGACTTGCAGAAAAGCTTGGAGAAATGGGTGTGCTGCCGAACTAGTGTACCCCGGTTGCTGTGCATAACTGGAGCTGATGTGGAACTTTGGTACACACTCCCTCCTTCTGGCCAGAGATGGAACTGAGTTAAGGTCACCCAACTTCCAAAGAAAGCTTTGTCATACACCCACGTCAAGAGAAAGGGAAACTGAACGGAATATTTCTGGTACTGTAGGTGTAGTTGCTAGCTAACTTACTTCTTGTGTAGTAGTGAAATCCCCGTGCCACTATTTGATTTAAGTGCACTTAACGAGACCAAAGTACTGTATGTGCTCAAGTTGTTTTTGGTTGCCTGATTGCTGCTGATAAATATTTTGTGTTTAGTTTTATACACAGGTTATTCATTTGGTCAGGTGATGGATGACCAGACAAGGATCTGTCTGCCCAAACATGACAGAAACTTGCAAATAGTGTTTCTCCAAATTCAAATGATAACAAATCTGAACTAAAGTGCATGTCAAATATCGACACACATTTCAAATTGATGGTAACAGTAATGGATAGACAAAATCTGCAGGATTCATTTTTAACGTTTCAGTGCAACATATAGGTACAACTGGCAACAGGTCCAGCATATACAACAACTCTCACCCAAATTCAGTGGGAATGGGGCCCACCTGCCACGCAGCCATCAAATATTCCTCAATAAAAAAAAGCAAATCTCCATTTTTTTCTCACTCCCTTTTCTGGTGCTAAAGAGAGCTTGAAAAATATGTAAGGGCACCGAGAAAAAAAAATGTATATATTTTTTAAATAAAATAAAATGCTGGAGGGTCTTAATTGGGCTACACAGACAGGGCTACACACCCTCTAACATCGGCATAGCACCATCCTGGGGAAAGTGTATGGATTGCAATATCTGTTTTAAACAACATATCAACAAAATATGAAAGGATAACATTTAACAAACGTTATGCCTTTCCTCAAATTTCAGTAATTTTTGACTACCATTATCTTGCTGTGAAGGAAGCTTGTCCTTCACAGCACTCCATTAGCCTGCAAACAGTCTATGTCCGACTTTCAATTTGTTTGGATTCCCAATTAATGGTCTCCATAAGAAATACTGGAAAAACAGTATTTATACAGTGGTAGCTTGACTTACGAGTTTAATTTGTTCCATCACCATGCTGATAACTCAGATCACTTTGATCTCAAATCAACTTTCCCCACTGAAATGAATGGAAGTACCAATTAACCTTTTGCAGCCCCTGAAAAACAGAACACCAGAATTCTTTATGTTACATGTAGCAATTAAAATAGCAATGTATTGTGTGAGAGAAAGCACAAATGAGAATTCCATGTGACTGACAGAAAGCATACTTTGTGAAACCAAGCAATATTTGTAGCTGGTGAACCGATATTCCACATTAATTGCTCCATGTGTATTTTCTTTAACATTATCTCCTGTGCAGAGCAAAAGTGTGCTTCTCTCATTGCAATTCAAAAAGGTCAGTGGAACTGTCTGACCAACTGTAGCATTTATAGATAGCAGCTAATTTCTACCCAGCAACATAAAAGTGACCCCATGGTTAAATGCAGCAGAAATGAGGCCGGGTAATGACAATAATAGTGAAGAAATTTGTTGTTATATACGGTAGCGTGGTAATATCTACTGTAACCAAGCTCCTCACTCAATCTATTCTTTTTTTTTTAAATCAATATTGCCCATTGAAATGAATTGAAATTGGACGTGAGATTTGGCCTTCCTTTGTACTGACAGGAAGAGTGGTCTGACACGCTTAGTCGAATGTGTGAAATAAGGCCTTCGTCGTTGCTTTTGTGCATTGTTGATTATCAAAGAGTAACATTAATGTTCTTTGATTTCAAAACATGAAACAAACAAACATGGCGAACTCACGGTAAAAAAAAAAAAACTACAGCGCTCCTTCTGTCTACTTGCACACCTGATGAGTACATTCTACATACGTGTGAACAGATGCAATGTGACAATCAACTTGGTGACCTTCATGTACCGTATTGACCCGAATATAAGACGGTGTTTTTTGCATTGAAATAAGACAAAGTGGGAGTAAGAAAAAGTGGGGGTCGTCTTATATTCGCGGTCTAGATATTATACCCATTCACGACGCTAGATAGCGCCAAATATCATTGAAGTGAATGCTGAACTTGACTCCCCAGGCCAAAGTGAACCCTTGTCACGGAGAATAAAAATAAAAATAGCGGTAGCACGAAGAAGAAAAATAAAAATAGCGGTAAGAAAGAAAAGAGAAGGAAATAATAGAAGAGATAACAGAAAATGGAGAAACATAGCGACAATCTGGAGAAAAGTGGGTCGAAGATCGGCCAGGTTAACCGGCAGCTGAGGAGAAGTTATGATGTCATTTACATTTCAAAAACCAGAAGTCATTCATTTACGAATGTGATTGCACTTTAGATTTGAATGAGGCAAAATAACATGCTCTTTCTTTCAAATATATTGTTATAATCATTTGTTTCAGATGCACTGTAATTATTTTCTGTATAAAAATTAATTTGGTGTTCAAAAAGTATTTTTTCAAACTTGAGTCTTGAAAAAGAGGGGGTCGTCTTATAATCAGGGCCGTCTTATATTCGGACCAACACGGTGCGTACTCTCCTACACTTATCTACAAACGGCTGTGACGCTACTTCAGTTTTACTTGAGTGGCAGTGTATCCATATTTCACTCGTAACTCAAATTTTGGTAAGCTTTCATGATGTTAAAAACTCATAAGTCACGACACTCCTAAATCAAGATACCGCTGTACATAGAATATGCCATGGCTGATGTGGATGAATCTTTCAACTTTGTAACCATTCACTCCTCTGTTTCGTTTTCAGAGCCAGGCCCAATTCACAATGGGCCCTCTACACCTATGTGTGCTGCTCCCAATGACTGTGTTGGTTATGGCAGCTGTCGCTGCCGAGCTGACTGCAACGGTTGATGACGAGTACACTTGGCCTCAGTGGAATTTGCCCCTGGTAAGGAAGAGGCGCACTCTGCCTCTGACCAGTCCCAATTTCTCAGCTCATCCTAAAATGGAGGTGAGCGGAACTTGCGGGATCGAGTGTCAACGTGCTCTCCCCTCGCCGTCCCTGAACGACCTGGAGCAGCTCCTATCCTACGAGACGGTTTATGAGAATGGCTCGCGCACGTATACCTCAGTGTCTGTACAAGGTCTCAACGAGGTGACCACCTGGTCCAGAAACGACTCCTCTAGGTCCCGTCACAAAAGAGAGGTGTACGGTACGGACACCCGCTTCACTATTTCCGATAAGCAGTTCTCCACGAAGTATCCCTTCTCCACTACTGTCAAGATCTCCACGGGATGCTCCGGAGTTCTGGTGTCACCCAAACACGTGTTGACGGCGGCCCACTGCATCCATGATGGAAAGGATTATTTGGATGGCGTTCAGAAGCTTCGCGTCGGTATTCTTAAGGAGAAATCTAGAAGGGGGAAAGGAGGGAAAGGGAAAGGAGGGCGAGGCAAAGGCAAAAAGAGAAAGGGAGATGGCGCCAAAGAAGAAGTAAAGCAAGTGGAAGAGAAGGCAGGGGGCCGTAAAGGAAAGGAAGCAAAGGGGAGAAAGAGCCGGAGTCGCCGCAGTGCCACACAAGTGGAGAAACCCTCATTCAGGTGGACCAGGGTCAAGAAAACTCAAGTGCCCAAGGGTTGGTTCAAAGGTGTGTCTGATGGACTGACTGCCGATTATGACTATGCGGTTCTGGAGCTGAAGCGAGCACCCAAAGTGAAGCACATGGATCTGGGTGTCATCTCCTCAGTCAAGAAGCTTCCCGCAGGAAGAATTCACTTCTCCGGTTTTGATGATGACCGGCCAGGGAACTTGGTCTACAGGTTCTGCTCTGTGTCTGAGGAGTCCAATGATTTGTTGTACCAGTACTGCGATGCCAAGCCAGGGTCCAGTGGTTCAGGGGTCTACATCCGTCTCAAAGAGCCAGGCAAGAAGAAGTGGAAGAGAAAGATCATCGGGGTTTTCTCTGGTCATCAGTGGGTGGATGTTAACGGCAATGGGCTGCAGCAGGATTACAACGTTGCAGTGAGGATCACGCCTCTCAAATACGCCCAAATCTGCTACTGGGTCCACGGGGACTCGAGTGAGTGCCAGATGTCCTGAGACAACAGAGTCCGATGGGATACCGCCCAGATCCACTTCCTTAAAACCAGAGGTCACCCAGTCTCCCCCCGCCGCCCCATCACCAACATGAAGCCTGTCTCGCTTCCTGCCTGTGCCTCCCACCACACTCATCTACAAACACACACCACACAGCCGTACAGACTCAGTGTTGACAACAACAGGAACTCCGTAACACATAAAGAGAACTGTGGCATTTCTAATTTATTTGAAAAAAAAAATAAACTGAGAAAAACATATATATTTGAATTGTTTACAGATCACTCTGATCTGCAGTTGTGCTTTCGATTTTTGTCCACGTTTCACTTTGTCGGATATATTTTCAAAAAGTGCATCGACTTGTCTAAATGTTTTTATGAGAGACTTGCCATCTTGCAAGTTCTCACTGTAGTGATGGTGATTGGCTTTGACAAGACCCAGGACAGAAATTTATGTCAACTATATTCCACAAACAGACAGCATAGAAATAATGAAGAAATGAATGAATAGCTTTTAACGAGCTGGTGTTTTGCAATGTGTATATCGAAACGTTTTTGTATGTCTATAGCATTCTTTCACTTTCTGTCCCAAAAAGAGCTGGTTCTAATGGACCTTAAATTAAAATTGACACGCCAGCTTTTCTTGATAGCAGTGAAATGTTATTTTTATTGGTGCGCACATAATTGTACTGGTGCTTATCCAGAACACATGGTGCTAATTTATCGAACTATAAGCTTTTTTTTTTTTTTTCCCAGGGAAAGGGGAGCCGACTACTGTAAGTATGATTTTGAGGCTGTTGTGCTCAGATTGGACTGAACCTTTCAATAATTTACTTGATAATTTAATTGATTTCTTATGCAAAGGGTTTAATTTGACCACAGACATTAGAATATTGTTTTATACTGGAACAGCACATTGTAATATGAAATGAAATGTTTTTTAAATGTTGCTGATGTTCCCATTTTTTCTGTAAAAACTAATAAACACCAAATTTCTGATACTAATGATGCAAATTGATGTACCAATAATTTAATCAGTGTTCACGACTACAACAAAATCTTCTTTCTGATATATCGAGATGCACGTAATTGGGTGCTGGATACTGGCAATTACTGTACAATTTCATCAGGACATAAATCCAGAAGTCAGCATGGCAAAACTAATATGATTGTTGGGTTTGTGGTTGGACCTCACACTAGCCCAGTGGTTCTTAACCTTGTTAGCGGTAATGAACAAAACCATTCATATAAGCGCATCCTTACCACTTTCTTTTTTTGCTCGACATACTTAGCATGTACTTTAAAACTTTTTTTTAAAAATCACACGACGTACAATCACGACAGTCACATGTAGACTACTGAGCAAACTAAATTTCCCGCAGCACTGATTGGACAAGCAATGTCATGTGATCATCTGCAGCCAGTGGTGGCCAAGTGGACATGTCATCACTAAATGACATGTTGAGTCGCGTGAGTCTTACCCTCATGGCAGAGGCTCCGTCGAACCCCTGAGACCGATTCACCCAACCCCTGGGGTATGATCGAACCCAGGTTAAGAACCACTGCACTAGCCCCTTAATGAGAACAAACCAGCCATATGATATTATTTAAAATCCAAACTACGAGTTTTCCCTTTCAACGTGGGCCAGACGATCAACCAGCACGTCCTCATCGTTCAGTGAGGCGAAAGTTGTGGCACAGCATCTGGTGCCTTATTCGCCATGACAATGCACCTGCCCACAATGGCCTGAGCATCTGACACTTCCTGGCTGAGAAGAACATGGTTGTTTTTGAGTAAGCTCCCTACTCACCCGACCTGGCTCTGTGTGATTTATTTCCTGTTTCCCAAGGTCAAAGGGGGCCATCAAGGGGATGTGTTTTGAAGACGTGGGTAACATCAAGATGGCCGTAATGACGGTATCACATGGGATCCCGTAAGAAAACTTCCAGGAGTGCATGTGGCAGACAAGGCTGATAAATTATATGACTGGTGACATTTAATACATAGATACTGTATTATTCATAATTAAACAATATTTGTTTGTAGCCATCCAACCATTATCTCATTTGTAATAAAGAAAAATGTCAAGAAGTCTATTCCATCTGCCTTTGGGCAAAAGGTTGGGTATACCCTGGCTTGGTCGCCAAGGCACAGGTTCAGCTTGACTAGCGCTTAATTATTACATTAACATCAACTGAAAGACAGTGTCAATAATCATGCAGTAGCACTACTGGATTAATACTGTCGTGGAATTACATTTGACTTGCATATCGTGATTCAAGTACTCTATTGAATCGCTATACTCCCCTAAATCAATTTCCCGAAAACCGCTCTTTTAAAAAAAATATCACAGCAGATACATATGTAAGTTAATAAGACAGAAATGAGGGGGGGCAATATGCAGTTCAATCCGTTGTTTATTGCATCTCAGAGGGCTTACATGCACTGGGAAGCGACATCATACACAAAATAAATTAAACAAAAATAAAATTCTTGTAACTCATCCATGAAAATGTTTAATGTGATCTCTTTTGTACAATCTTACATTTTGAACAGTCCGTTCGAATGACATAGGAGATATATGACTGTATCTCTAATGCAAATAGCATGTAGTCCAAAACCAGGTCAACGCACAAAACAAACACTCTAACAAAAGACAACGTGGATCAAAATGTTACAGTCTGGGACACTACAAATCCTTGATGCCAAAGAAGAGAATTCAGCAAATTGCAGTAAGCAGTCAATTATACTTGTTCATACCCAGAGATTGAGAATTTGGGCTGTCAAACTCAATAGCAGATCACTTGTTTAAATGATAACTGTTCCATCATACAAGACTGTCCAGAGTTTGGATCCATGCCATCTGTTCTTAAAAAAAATTTGAAAGGTTTTATTTGGCTCCTATTGAATTTATTGGTCTGCACAAAAAGGATAAAAAAAATAAATACACTGCACGCAATAAAAAGTGCAATTGTTTCATTGAGGGGCAGAGTTAAAATGTGTTTCCATGATAAATAACGAAAGCTTTTGGATGTAAGATTTGTCCTCCACTAGCAAAATAGATCATCATTAACAGTAGCCTTGCCTGACTTGGGCCGGACATCATTAAAGATGAGACAACTGACACAAACTAGTAACATGGAAAAATAAGACACAAATAATAAGAAACACAGAGCCTCAGTTAGATGTTTCAATGTCTCCAAAGCCCACACAATTAATTTCATAATATACAATTTAATTATCTTTTTTTTTTTCCAGATGATGACAGAATGACACTCACATTACTCCTCACAATTTCATGTCAGATTCACATTGATAGTTCTCTTCAACAGACATACAGTACAGAATAGGTACGTAATTGTCAAACACACCAGTTGTGTCTATGTACATCCATTAGGACCTTTTTTGTAAAGAGGACACAATATAGTTCTGAAAAAATTACGGGGACTGAATTAAGCTTGCTCACCCAATTAGAGCAGAACAAAGAAGGGCTCCTCCCCCTTTACAAGGAGGCAGGGGACAAGACCAGGTGGAACTTCGGACATCAAAATACAACCATGAAATAAATCTAATCAAATACGCCTTCACTTTCACTCAAAAACATTTTCAGATTTTTTTTTTTTTCGGAGATTTTGCTTGAGACAAAAAGTTGAGAACACCTACATGAGCACGCACTTGGAATTCTTTTTCTCATATATATTTGTATACTGTTTATAATCCGCTAAGGGTCACTTTCACAGTTTGTGCTACAACATCACACAGGAGAAGGAAACAGAACATTGATGGATGAGAGAGGCTCTTATCATGTCGAGAAGGAGACAACGGAGAGAGAATGGTAGGGCCATTGGCATCCTGGAATCTTGACAGATGTCGGGTAAACGATGGGCGCATTCCAACTGTTGAGAAAAATATCTGTGTCTGCAAGACAGGATAGTCTGCCCTCATTATCTTATTCAAAGAAATAATTATAGGACAGTATATTTTCCAGAGTGCTCTTATATGCAGTAAATATGGCATTTCCAGAAATATTTTCAAAAAGCAGGCTGGGCCCATAAAAAACTGGGCATCGTTAAGAGAGTTTTTCCAGGTGATGACATCATTTTTGCCGAGATTTTATTTTATTTTTTTAAGTGCCAATGTTCAACCAGATCAAGTATCTTCTTAAGGGTGGGAAAGGAAAACCGCTTAAGGCTGAACATGAGGAAACAACTTGGTTAGTGTTGACAAATTACAGATCTTGTTTACACTTAGGAGAGCAAGACTTTGATTAGGTTATGTTGTGTTTTGTTACGATATCAATGAAAAATGTGTTTTCCCAACATATTTTTTTCTTGTGTTCTGATAACACTGAAATATGACTAAGGCAATTCTGCGAGGTGGCCGACGATATGCAGAGCTAATACCGGACAAACTTTTCCAGACATGATTTTGTGTTGTAATTGCTGCCAATTCTTATTACTACAGTGGTACGTCTGTGAGATAAAAATCTTCATGACTCTTTCCAGTCCACTTTAAAATGTCACTTTCTTAATACAGACTGCAACATACCCTCCTTTCATTTGTGTTATAAGAAGTCCTTAAGGTCGAGCTCTGCCAGCGGATCCTTGGGCTTTTTGGGACTCTGGCATGCAGGTCCAGGAGAAAGCTTTAAAAAAAACATACAAAATAAAAAAATACACATGTACCCTAGGCATAAGTTGTCCAGTCATAGAATAATGGGTAAAATTATGTACAAAAATGGACAATAGTGTTGATATTACTCTGTGCATTGCATATGCACACAAAGACATGATGAGACCTGCTGGTTTAATACTGAAGTGGGAAATCCAAACATTCATGTTTGACAGAAGAAGTTACACAGTGTGTGTGCTCTTACTGGTGCCGCAGCTCCTCCCGGTGCAGCTCCAACCATGCCAGAGAAGGGAGGTCTCATCATGGACTGACCCATTATAGGCTGACCCATCATGGGCTGCATCATGGGAGCTCCCGGCCCTCCTGCAGCAGGCTGAACACAAATTCATATGCACTGTACTTCCACTTGACTCGCAAGACCGCCTCGTGAGGGACAGGCGTGTGGCATGTACCAGTGCATACGGGATAATGCAGTACAGTGTAGCCAAAGGGGTATGAGTATCACAAAGCGCAAGATAAACACAGTACAAGAGAGGGTACTCTGGATTCGGAAATCCTGGCACGCTACATGCTAAAATTGAAGAGCGCTGGTACTCCATACAGGTGCGTACCGGCGCACTAAAAGCACTGCCCAAATGATAAATATGTGTTGGTATTGAGGAGAAGGTAAGAAATCTGTCACATGTCCTGGTCAAAGCATAACATGCGGCTGGTGCTCGCCACATGGAATGCTGAAGCGGAAGTGGGCGTGGTGAGGTGGATCAAACCATTTTTTTAACGGGGAGTACCGTATTTATATTTAGGTATAGTGTGTGATTAACTTTCCTCACCATGCCAAAACCAGGCTGTGCACTCATTGGCGGCACCATTGCTCCACTAGGAGGCGCTGCTCCAGGTCCGCCAGGAGCCACACCAGCCTGGTTGGAAATTCATATCTTGTCAAAGAACACGTGTAGTTAGGTCGTAAGAAGGTAAGAAATCTGTCACATGTCCTGGTCAAAGCATAACATGCGGCTGGTGCTCGCCACATGGAATGCTGAAGCGGAAGTGGGCGTGGTGAGGTGGATCAAACCATTTTTTTAACGGGGAGTACCGTATTTATAT
>CAAKHF010025183.1:6371-28312 GCA_901007745.1 Hippocampus kuda | reverse complement strand
AAAAGGTCATGCTTCATCTTCTGCATGTGAGGAGTGGTGAGATTTGTATTGTGCAACAACAGTATTGAATAACACCCAAAAGCAACGACGTGATCCAGATGTGGTATGCATCATCAAACAAAGTGAAAACACACATGTACAACTTAGCTCGTGCGAGAAGAAAAAAAAAGTTTTGTTCAGGATGCTTATTTTAATTGGCCAGGGATGCCCCCCCCCACCCCCAGTTTTGCGTGCACATTAGTTACTCGGGTAAGTGTCCAGTTTCCAATTCGACCAGATGCTTCACTCAATCTGTGTCAGCATATAAAGGCGGCGGAAGAAGGAGTCCCAGCTCGGAGAAGTCCACTTCTTGTTCACTGTCATCCAGAACAACAAGCCAAGTCAGTCTTAGTCAACATATGAGTATACCAAAAAAAAAAACAAAAACCCACGAACAGCATACAATTAATACTTACGGACAAGGGGGCTCTTCAACAGCACACAGGAAGCCTGCATTTAAAAAAAAAAAACATAGAAAGTGTCACACAGCTTCCATGTTTTCAGCGACATGGTCCCACAGGGAAGACTTCAAACAGTCTTGGAGATTGTCCTTCAATGTGATTGCTTTCTGCTATCCGTGAGCTTGACGTTCGTGGTGACAACAGTTGGAGCCATGAAAACACTTACTTGGTGGGTCGGGGCTGGGGATCCAGACAGAATGGGAGAAAGTTGTCCATGAATACACATTGTAACATACAGATAAAAAGCATGTGGATTATTTTCACCAAAAATCAAAATATAATGAACGTACTTGGTCGGCGTTGGAGCGCCGCTATCAGGAACGTCACCAAATCCATCTTTGCTTTGTTCAAAGAAGACGGCAAGCTTCTGCAGGGCTTCATGTCTTTTCCTTGAAAAGTAATATTTGGAAGAGTTACGTAATAAATCAAACCTACGAGCTAAACATTGCCAAAATGCTACAAATGGCATATGTTGACGCTGAACTGACTGCTCTTTACGCTACCTTGTGGATTGAGATTCATAATTTTTGGTCCAATTAGGAATTTGTCCAAATTAAAAATAAAAAAAAGACTTTTAAGGTTTCACTATAGCATGACAAACATTATCCACCCATTTCTAATGACATCACCTGCTCCAGGAATTTTTTTTTTTTTTTTTTATAAGTCTACAAAGTAATACACGGAAAGCAATTTAAAACGACGCCAAGCGGCCAAAGTGACATGTCCGTTAACTCTTTCTCGAGGATCTGCATAAACATTGTGCGCATTGGACTTACCGAGTGTGCAGATCCTCAACGTTGGCATGACTCAATGCGTGCTGGTTGCTCGCAAGGTCAGATGCTGTCAAAGTGACACACACCAGAGGACAGAGGGGAGCACATGTCAGCAAGGACGCGCTCAGTGCCGAAGCCGCAAGCAAAAGGACAGAGAGACAAGACGGATGGAATAAAGAAGGCCCAAATCCAAAACGCATTTGCGCTACATCACTACAGACATGCAGAGCTGGCATTGCCTTTTGAAAGATGACTTGCCCGTCTCGTGTACCGAATGTACTCACATGCTTCGGCCAATGAGGTGGTTTGATGGGGAATGCTGCAAGGATGAAGAAGAAAAAAAAAACAGGATAGCAATTTGACTTGTTTTTCAGTGAGGTTCATCCAAGTTGTCCATCGTATCGTGCACAGTATTTTATTTTATTTTTTTGTACAATCAACGTCAGTGATCCACAACCAGGGGGTGCCTTGTGAAATCATCACGGGTGCCGCGGTAAAATAGCCATCTTCGCTTCATCTGTGCAAAAATGATTCCAGTCGTCATGACAATTTGTTCACTTGTCTATGCCGCAAATGTACAATGACAGGAAGAACAGTGAAATGCTCTTCCGTGAGATGTCAGAAGGTACAATAAAGCTGTGACGACACCAGTTGCCATTCGTAAACCAGAATAAGTTGTGGCTTCCTGTGAACAGGTCAGCTTTGTGTTCAATTAAAAGAGGGCTACATTTTTTTGATTTACAAAAGAAGTCTTTTTTTGTTGTCGTTTTAAATAACCTGAGATGACAGAGTACGAGAAAGAAAAGTGAATATTTCCAAAAGGTCCGTTTTCAGTTCGGCACACCCGAGTTGGTGGCTCGTGCAAAAGCCAAATTGCACAGAAGCCAAATTGCCACGGTGTGGCATCGCCTCAAAATGGAGACGAGACCATTTTGCTGTCTGTCACTGAAATGTAGGTAGTATATTCAAAAGGAGTGGTTTGTGCTCCAAGAAGAGAAAAATGGAGCTGTTCCCCCTTACTGGCTGGCGTAGCAGGCTGAGAGCGTCTCATCTTCGCAGGCCCACTCCTCACTGTCGTCTGTGACTGAGAGAAAACAAATGGCTTTGATTAGCGTCCGCGGCGTGTTTGTTGACGGTCGAGGTTTGACAGGGTAGCAACCGAGACACCCGGTCCAATGCCTGTATTAAATTCCTTCCGAATGATAAAAGAACAGTTGTTAATTATACGACTACTTCTCTGGAGTCGTACGGTATTTAGGTCAAGTCATGTGGGGGATTTTAAGGCATCTCTCCCAAGCTTGTCAGTCAACAAGTCACTCATAAGACCGTTCCAACATTTTTTTTTTTTTATCCGCGCATTCATTAAATAATGCTTTTTTTATTCTTAGAGAGGCATCAAGATAAGCATTGTCATTATTTTAGTTTGCAACCGCGTCACTCTTTTGGGAGCTGTATACAGCATTCCTGAAAACGTGTCTGAATTTTTGATTTCATGATGTAAACACGCTGAAGTGGAAGATCCCAACTCATCTCGTTGACGTCACGCACTGAATCCACGTTCAAGAAAAGGACGCGCAACATTTTCAAAGCCGAAACATAAGCGCCGTCAGCGCAGATTAGCGCAGGCTTCTGAAACAATGCAGAAACTATTTTGGGTGGACAATGTGATGAGTGGGAGGCGGCCTACGTGAGTCGGGCAATGGATCCGCCTCTCACGCGACTTAGGAGGATCCGCGCGCGCAATTGACAAACAGAATTCGGCGGCTTGGTGATGAAGTGCCGTCTGCACGAGTATTATGCAGAATGAGCCAATCTGTGGTGAATTTTAGACAAGGCCGAAAAACGGGAGTGAAAAGTACATTTGTTGAACCTTGACAAAAGCACGCCAGTGACTAGCCATCAACAATACGGACTCTTCCCATTCCTGTGAGCTCTCAACAATTTACCGAGAAGGGATGTGGAATTTTTGTTTTCCTGTTTAGTGGGTCAAATAGATGTTTTGTAAAGTCGTGAATGATGTCATTATTTTAGCAGCCCGGTTTTGCTCACGTCCTTCACCGTATCAACCTGCGACAGCATTTGCTGCGGCCAGCCTATGTTTGTGATACTCACAACTGCTCGTGACCACATGGTGGCTTGAGGATCTGGAAAAGAAAGAAACGTTGAAACGGTCGGCCGATGACGCTCACTGACGCTTCGGTGCGATGCACCTGCTGCCAATGCTGATGGTGTCCCCGTCCGGGTTGCCGCCACGTCCGGCCGCTTGGGCCTTTTTGCCGAGTTCCAGCATCTCCTTGATATTGAGCTCCACGTTCATGACGGAGATGTAGCCGTCTGTGAGAGCCAGGACAGCGCGCAGCCACTCCAAGATGCCACGAAACAGAAATTGCGCCCACCGACATTTGCCGTGCATTTCAACTCACATTTGTGGCTTGCGTCGCGGGCCAACCATTTGCCTTTGGGGCAGTTGGTGGTCCGGATGATGCTGACCGTGTCGCCGCTTTTAACAGGCAGGTCATTCTTGCGGACCTTGCTCGCCACCATCACCTTAGCGTGGTACATGGGCTCTTCATCGCCTGTCACCTGGAGACACAGCACAGCCTCGCGTTTCGACACGCAACACATCTTTTTTTTTTTTTTTTTTTTACAAGCACTAAATAAAAATTTTGTGACCTCCACTCCCATCTCATTGCCAGGTGCACTTGAACAAATAAATAGCACCCTAAATAGACTCTTGCTTTTTGCTCCCTTTGGTAACAGTTAGAAAACATTGGACATCATTTCTTGGCATCATGGCTCAAGCTTCAGAAACCAGGCGAGCCGTAACCGGTTGTTACTTTAGCCCTTAGTAACCGTGAGGTCATTTACAATTGACAGAAAGTGGCAAAATGGCCGCCCCCTGTGATGGATTTAAAAAAAAACTAAAAAAAACAACTGTGGATTTTGATGCTTAATTCATATTCCACAAACGCGCTATTAATGAGAATACTGTGTTGGGACTCGCGGAGGAATCATGGAACATATTATCAAGGAAATTTGAGGGTTGACTTTTCCTTTAATTACATCTTGTGATGCAGGAGTGCCCAACCAGTCAGTCCGCATTTAGCAGTCTGCAACTGCAGCTAGCGATCAGAGCTGTTGAGATTAATCTATTTTTTTTTGGTTTATTCGCAGTTCATTTGTTTGATCTGCAAGTCACCGATGACATTGCCAAAGAATGAGAATCGGGGGCGCCAGCAGAAGCATTTTAAAAATGCGACACGGGAGCTCCAATAGTGTGATGTTTCTGCGCTTAACACGCTAGAAAAGTGCATCTTTCAAAATACGACACAAAGGAACGTGCAGGCCTACTTTGAACTTCTTTTTCATTTCATTTTCCTTCTTCTCTCGCTCCTTTTGCTCCTTTTTCTCCTTCTCCAGTCGCTGCTTCTCTCTCTTCTTCAGTTCTTTATAGTCAGCAGTAGTGTTGGGGGTTTGGCGTTCCTTACTGAGAAGAAGAAAAAAAAAAGATGGACTGTTCAGCGGCAACAAAAGGCTTGTTTTCCATTAAAGGTTACAAGCACGACTGGTTGCGCGTGAACAGAACCATATGCCGGGAAGACTGAGGTGAAAGCAAATGGAAGGAGTTTGCAGTACAAAGTATCCGTTCAATGGAAGTACGAATGAGTGATGCTCAATATACCCGTGGACAAGATTATGGGATGAGTGTTCTCCCGATATGCTGCCCCTGTTTGAAAAGCACAGTGAAGAAAAAAGAAATAATCAAAGGCCATCCTCCATCTGGCAAAAATGAATGTCAAATAAAAGCAATCTGTTCATACCAGGGGTTCCGTGGCCAAACGTGAAGAGACACCGCCTCGTTCTTGAGGTCAAACAATATGTTATTATTTAGGAGCGCAGACGGCGTAAGCAAAGCGAAGAAAGATGAATTTAAATGTCATCACAATCAATCAGATGTAAAATTATTTACCGCAGGAAGGTTGTTGTCAGCATATGGATCTGAAAGAAAAGGTGACATTTAGAGGGTCATTTCAGTTGGGGAGGGAGAGATGAAGGAAGTCCTTACTCTTCAGATTGCCTTTCTGCTTGCGCGAGTTCTGGCACAAGAAGAACTTGTTGATGTTTTCCACGTCTTCATATACATTGTCACACTCATAGTGTTGGTCGCTGAAACAAACGATCCAATAACAAATATAGTACATCTATTAAAACAAAACAAAAAAAAAAGTTTGACTCACCTTGCGCGTGTGCGAGTCTCCTCATTAGTCGGGGCTGCTTGGAGAGGGAGCTCAGTTTCATCACGAGCACAGCGGGACTCGGCAGCTGCCAGTTCAGCCTCATCAGCGTGAGACGACGGAGGAGGAGGAGGAGGAACCATCACGTCCTCGCTCGGGCTCCTTCGGTCACGTGTGATGGACTCTGTCAGATTTGATGGTTGAGGGAAGCTGGCTGGATGAGAAGGTATTCCGCTCACACTGCCAACTTTCAGCTGTCGGGCAACACAGCTTTCATTGGCGACTTCGGATGTACGCGTGTCAGATTGTGAAGCCTTGGATTCAGGGACGCCACGGTCAGCTGGCGCAGGAGGCGGAGAGCCGAGGCCACCCAAATCTAGAACCTCGAGGTCTAAAGCGGCAATATCCACAGCTTCGGTCTCTGCGGGCTCCGTCTCCGGACTCTCAAAGTCCGGGAACACGGGAGCATCCAGGACAGCACTGGAGGTGGGCTTTTCTGACGCTAAACCTTTCCTTGGCTCTTGGCTGAGATCTTTTAACACCTCTGCGAAGAGAGATATTAGCACTTAAGCAGATGCCCACTCTCACCTCAAATATGCAAAATGCAGTACAAAATACATTCAGCAATGTCTAGACAAAAAAAAAAAAAGGGAAGGAGGCAAAAAAAAAAAAAAAAAAAAAGTTAACATTAACACACCATGAACTGAGGGTTTTTGGTCATGTCTGAGAGATACCGATGGTGGTCTGCGAGGCTTCGCTGGCTTCGGCCCCAGCGACCTCAAGTCAGGCAGGGGATTCTTTTGAGGAGTCGAATGGGAAGGAAGGTCAGTCGTGACAGAAGGACGTTCAGCTTTATCCGGGCGATACGGCTTGATAAATGCAGGTTCTTTGGAGGGTTGGGGGGGAAAAAAAAACAAAAAAAAAAAACAAGTCGTCATGATACAAATGTCAATGTCAGTGGAACAGAACAATGTTTGCGACATACTTGGAGCCGAGTTGTTGACTTTAGAGAACGGTCGCGCAGAGATGCAAGCAAGGTGTGGGAGTCCAATGGGAGGCGGTGGAAGCGGAGGTCGGTGAGGCTCCGTATTTTCCATGTTCTCGGGCGACGAAAGCAAGGGCCTCTCGCTCGAGGCAAAGTCAGGAGAACGCAGACTTTTGGATTTGCTGGAAATCAAGATGTGTCGGCAGGAGAACTTCCTCTTGGCCCTCTCCAAGGTGCTAATGATGCGATTGTCAGAGTCGACGCTCATCTCAAGTAACGGAGGAGGGACTGAGACATCTGGACTGGAGAGACGGCGCGTTGCGGGTAATTGGTCCCCTTGCAGCGAAACGCCATCTTCGGAGGTTTGCCTTTCCACAGAGGGCAATTCACCAGGAGCACTCGCAGGTCTGGTGGTCAATTCAGCATAGGTGGGTTCCTCTTCACTTTCTGAGCTAAACTTTGACACTCTAGAAGACTTCAAAGCAAGCAGCAAATGATTCTTTTTGGGTTTTATTTGTGGGACTTCTTTCACCTGTTCTTGCGGTGACTCTCTTTTGATGAGAGGGTCAATCTTGTGTTCTTTAGAACACAAGACAGGAAGCACCTGAGGCATGTGCCGTTCTTTGAAGGACTGCTTTTTTGTTGTGCTGTCTGCATTAGCGGGCTGAGAAGAGGGGGAGAGCTGCGGAGGTTGTGCCGGAGAAGAAGTTGACCGCTTTCCACCAGAAGCTCGCAGTTCATTTCTGAAAATAACTCTGGGAACCACCGTTGTCTTGTTTTCTGTGGCAATATTGATACTACTAACCACGGAACTACAGTGGCCTCCGGCAGGAGGAAGGTTTTTGGGTTTTTCCGCTACAGTTGGTCGAGTGGTTTTGGTCTGGGCCAGAAGAGCTTCCTCCTGAAACTTGGCCCTCAAAGCTCTGAAGTTGATTTGACTCTCCTTAAAAAAAAAAACAGAGTATTTCATCACGAATACAATAAACGGAATAAGTCACTGCTTGCTCTAGAACAGTTTACTCCGCCTCAAAACCCAAATAAGAACAGAATGTTTAGTTTAAAAGTCTTTTAATTACGTTCGATCTCAATTATACAGTACTCACATAAGGGGGAAAAAAATTTACAAATAGATTCTTTGGAAATAATTTGGACATGTATCTCTGTACTGCTGCCATAGCATCTTGGGCATAATTGTAATGACAAGGTGATGGTGGCGAGTGCTGATTTTGAACAAAAATCATGTGAACGCTACACTGCGGCAGTAAGGCAATTCGCCAACTCACCCAATTTAGCAATTAGGAGAAAAAGAACCATTTTCTTACCTCCTCCATTGTAGCTCGTTTTGTTCATCACTGTTGGGATTTGAACATTGGAAAAGCACGTTGACGGCTTTCGTGGTTTTCGGGTCGGAGGGGGATACTTTCAGGTGACGTTTTAATGCTAATCATCGACGATGCTAATGCAAACAATTTGAAAGTGCCGGCGCTGTGGTGCGCATGCGTAAATACGTCACGCTTGGCGGGCGCGGTCACCACATTGCTCTGAAGGAAACGTTCATTCTTCCTACAGGATGAGTAGTTTACGACCTTACGTGTCGTTTGCTGGCGAACGTTGGCACGAAACAAAGTTTTCTGCGGTCACATTTGGGCTAAACAGATTTAAAAAAATAAATACAAATATTGATGAGGAATTATCCATAATTCCAGTTCATAAAATGAATGGCGTGGCTCAAAAGACAGATCATCACACACAAACAAATAAATCTAAGCAAACAAACATATATGAACTCTGCGGGAGAAGCTAAACGTCCAAAGCGACCTCTTCCTCTCTGCAAATGCAGTCCAATAGATACGGTGTATGGTCCGATTAGTTCTTGATTTGCTCGACTGTTTCAAAGCGCTGTGGTGATTGTGAACACAATCACATGATTCAAATCTCAAATGTTTCAGGTGTTTCATTGCTTTCAATGAAGCGCCAATTTATTTTTGAACTCCGTGTTCCAGTTGATGTTTGCTGTTAATAAGAGATGATTAAACTTTCCCGACTGTTGTAAGAGTTTTTG
This sequence comes from Hippocampus kuda, assembly GCA_901007745.1. Classification (NCBI taxonomy): domain Eukaryota; kingdom Metazoa; phylum Chordata; class Actinopteri; order Syngnathiformes; family Syngnathidae; genus Hippocampus; species Hippocampus kuda. The sequence continues at coordinate 19,757 of CAAKHF010025183.1, read as the reverse complement.
TTGACTCTTCATCAATGATTCACCATGGTTAGTCCAGATTGCACTGGTAGGAAGACCCCCAGGATGACAACAGTTGCTCTGGAATGTTCCATTTTCATCTTCAATCTTAGCCTCATGCTGTGATGGGGAGTTTAATTCATTTACTGCTATGTTTGTGCACGCTAGATCTTTCACTTAGTTTCAGTGTTCATGAGAATGCGTACAGGAGGCAACGGATCCCAGCACAAAACAGGTACAGCATGCGTTCATTTGAGATTTGAATGAATTCTGCACATCATTGGCAATGGAAATAGGATTGAGGTGATTGTTATTCCCCCCCCCCCCTCCCCCAGGACCAGAGGTGCTACTTCTCGTCCAGTTAGAGCTGTAAACCAACCAATACCCGTCAACTGTAAACTGGGGCGCTGGTCAACATGGACACCGTGTAACTCTTGCACAGACCAAAAAGTACAGTTGAATCTTTTGTCAGTTTGAATGGCAGAACGCAGCAATTGACACTTGTTTGTCCGGCTGTCAATACGCTCGAGAGTGATAGAATCATTTGGAATCCTTTTCTGTCCGTTTGTTTGAAAGTGACTCGTTGCAGTTGATTTTCAGTCTGGACAAGGGTCGATAAGCCCAAATGGAATAATGACTCGTGCTCTCGTGATCTCCGACAAAAAGAACATTTTTGAAATTTGGAGTGACGGGTTTACTGACATCACGTTTGCTGATATCACCTTAAAAACGAGCACAGTGAAGATTTTACATCAATCCATCAGAGCGAGCCGTTTCAAAGCCTTCACTTCCTTGTTCACGTTATTTGTCTCAGTTCCGTTTCCGATATCTGGAGACACCATCGCAGTTCGGCGGGACGCCTTGCTTGGAGACGCTGTGGGAAACGCTTGCATGTCCAACGGCAACTGCGCAGTGTTTGGTGCCCGATTACTGTGGGGAGAGCTTCACCTGTCAAGAAACTGGCAAGTCCCGTCAATGGCAACCCTTCAACTCGACGCATGAGCAATATTTATCAATAGCGTCCATGTGCATTTGTTTACCGACAAAAAACGAAGAAGAAAAAAAAAAAGATGCTTCAGAGGTCGCCCAACAATACTGTAGCGCAGACCATTCGTGGTTGTCATGGAAATGAAGGCGTTGTGATTCTTCTCCTGTATTCTAAGACAGCACAATGTCAAATTTTGAGGCCCGGTCACTCCACATTGCTTGTTTATTGCAAGAACGAGTCAAGCTCTAAGACTTTGCTCTGATGCTTCAGGCCGCTGCATCAGCCAGTCCCTTCGCTGTAATGGAGAGGCGGACTGTGACGATTTTTCGGATGAAGAAGGTTGCGAAGGCTTCAACCGCAGGGACGACAAGTGCTCCGCCCTCCTCACCATTCCTGGTGCCGAGCGTGCCACTCAGGGGTAAACACTCTTGTTACAAGGACGTCAACGAAACGAGGCACTGACGGTGCTTATCAAACTAAGATTTGGACTGTCAACAAAAAAGAAGGGAGGGGTGGAGTGGGGGTGTCTTTCTGTCTGTGTTCTGCAATTTGTTTCCAGCGCTCTGGGACCGTCATTCCAAATGAAGATGTTAATCTTTTGAGAAATGCTAAAGAGTACACAACGTAATGATTTTTAAAATGCGCAGTCCTTTCCAAAAAGCCCGTCGTGTTCCACAGGTCTTGGCGAGCGCGAATCAAACAGACGCTCGTCTCGGCCGAGGAGGTTTCGAGACATGTACAGTACATAATTGCCGAAGCAGCCGACTGGTTGTTTTGGGCATCAGAACATGTTGCGCTCCGAAACGAACGCGTGTTGTATCTCGTTTCAGCTACAATGCTTTGACTGGAGAGTTTGTGGATCGTGTACTGGACCCAAAGTACTTTGGAGGAAAATGTGACTACGTTTATAACGGCGAATGGAAAAAGTTCACCTATGACTCGTTCTGTGAAAACCTGCGCTACAACGATGACGAGAAAAACTACCGGAAACCTTACAACTACCATGCCTACCGCTTTGTGGTACGGTCATTTTTCAGGGTTGTCAGCGGGTGGACTGAGCTGAGACGCGGTCACGCCAGTTTGTCTTTTGCAGGCAGAGGCGACATCAGAGGGCACGCAGGAATATTACAGTAACGCGGTGGACCTGCTAAACGCGAGGAAAACGATGCGATCCTCCAACGCCGGCGTCTCGGTCGGCATCTATTATGTGGAAGTGGGACTGAGAGGAGGCAAGGAGTCGCAATTTCTAAGGAATGTATCACAGCATAGAAGCCAGGTACGGTCAGATCCCAACATCAAGTGCAAACAAGCGGCATCTTCATGATTCTATCTTTGGTGTCGGGCAGGAGCCTTTCAGAACAAAAGAAAACATTTGAGCCTGGTTTGGATGATTTCCCATGTCAAAAACGATTGGCCATGAAGACAACGGGGAGGTCTCGTCTTTTGGAACGATTGAGGTTTTGTGGTATGACGTTGGGCACGGTGGATGAGTGGTGAGCACATCTGCCTCAACGGCTCTGGGGCCGGCATGTCCAATGTGGGCTCCGCCTTTCCTGTATTCATTTTGCATGTTCTCCTTCTTGCTCAGGTTTTACTCCGCTTCCCTCCCACACTCCCAAAACGTGAGCGTTAATAACCGAAGACGCCAAATTGTCCTTGGGCGTGAATATGTTTTGACAGCGGATGCTTGGCTCCAGCTTGGGCTTGAATTGCAAAGCCTTGTTTCCCTCCTCAAATGTCACATCCGCTGACTGTTTTTTACCGCCAGGACCTCGGCTTCATCAGGCTTTGGTCCAAAGTGGAAACGGCTCACTTCAAGATGAGAAGCCATCGGCTGATGCTGCACGAGGATTTCTACCTGTCGCTGATGGAACTTCCAGAGCAATACGACTTTGGCATGTACTCCCGCTTCTTCAACTCCTTTGGCACCCACTATGTCACCGAGGGAGCAATGGGAGGAACGCTGGAGTACGTGGTGGTGGTCAACAAAACAGCCATGCTTGAATCAAGTAGGGCGGGGCCTTCTTTGTCGATCGGCTATGGATGTCGATGTCAACCGTATGATCACGATCGGTCCCTTTGCAGAACTTGAATGGAAACAGGCCGGTTCGTGCATCGGCGCCTCCATCGGTTTAAGCACATCAATCGGCACGTACACGACGGCAGGTCTCACCGCGGGTGGCGACTTATGCAAAAAAGGCGGACCCTTACTACACGGTGAGCGAGACAAAGTGCAAAATCAGAGGTTGAACGCCATGAGACCGTGGAGAGATCAAATATACGAGCTGTAGAATACGAGAGAAAAAGAAATGTATTGAAGACAACGGGACTTTTGCCTCAAGTCACAGACACGGGCTCCGCCGTAATTAAGGACGTCATCACGCTGGTCAAGGGGGGTCTGACAGACACCAGCAGTGGCTTGGTGGTCATCAGGGATCCTGAAACCTATCGCAAGTGGGGGGCAAGCCTTAAATACAACCCGACAGTGGTTGAACAGGAGGTAAGACCCCTCCATTTTGCAACCACTCCCCAAAATGTCCCCAAAGTGTTGAAAATTGCAGTTGTTTTCTGCCTCTCTGCTTGATGTCATGATCCACCGGGTAACTCTGTCCTTCCCCCTTTCGCTCTCTCTCTGCTTTCTCCGGTTTGCCTCCTCAACATTGAGCCAGATCATGCCAATCTATGAGCTTGTGCGCCTCAGCACAGCATCGGATCACGTCGGAGCCAGACTGGCCAATCTCCAGAGGGGACTGGAAGAGTATCAGCAGCAGTTCAGCTCTTGTCGCTGCGCCCCCTGCAGGCACAATGGGATCCCCGTGCTCACCGGAACATCCTGCAGCTGCATCTGTAAGCCAGGCTACCAAGGAGAAGCCTGTGAGGACACTCGTCGAAGCGGTGAGACGAGAAGCAGCGCTTTGCATATGCGTTTACTCTTTTATGTTCATGCCGCGACAGTGTTGTTCTAATTGTAAACATATGATCGTTACCTAACTGCGATCGATCAAAACGGAGACGTTTGGACTGGATGAAGAGCTCCATTCTGCCAACAGGAACTGGAACGGACGGGTCGTGGTCCTGCTGGGGACTTTGGTCCGCTTGTACATCAGGGAGGAAACAGCGTACTCGAGCCTGTAATAATCCGCCACCTGAAGGAGGCGGAGCTACGTGCCTAGGCTCCTCCTCTCAGTCTCAGCGCTGTTGAAATACAGCCGAACCTCGTGACGACGTAGGGACGTAACGAATCTGTATGTTACAACGGTAGTTCGTTGTAACCATTTCAAACAAAATGGCCGCCAACTGCAATGTATAAAAATGCCCGTGCCTCCGTGAGAAAGTACAACAATGTCCTGAGTCCCTCGCTGTACATTTTGTTCATAAGCAAGGCCACGGCGGCAGTTAGCTTCCCACGCTTCATTGTGATGAAGGCTTTTTCACTATTTTGTGAGGAAAAAAAAATCTGGTCGTTATATCATGACGGCTACGTTGTGAGCAAAACCGGCAAATGGAACACGAATTATGTGAAAGCATAATTTTCGACCGTAACATGTCCTCCAGTGTAATTGTGTCATTCTAAGTCCTCACGGTAAAAGTTTCAAATAAAATGAATCATTCCGCAGATGACGCAATATGTACTTTCTTGTGAGAGAAGTTGTCTTGCCTGAATCAATCCATTTGGATGTCAGTGATTGTTTCCATTCTCATAACACCATTATAAAATGACCACCGCCACTACTATCTTTGCTTTTTGGTCTATAATCTTATCCAAATCCAATACAGCAAGTTCTCAAGGTATCCTGCGGCAGCCATGATGCTTTGGGCTATTTTTATGATTTGGACCCCGTGTCTTGTTCAGGATAACGGCACGGGCTGCAGTATAACTGGCGAATACCTTCGCGTGATTGCCAGCAGTTGCAATTTCATTGGGAATGGAGCACTTGATAGAAAATCAATAGCATGCCAGATACTTAAAAAAGCCAGTGACATCAAGCGCTACACACCCAATGGAGCATTTACTTGGCAAATGAGTTCATGATTAAAAATCGGTGTTATTTTTCACTTTAATTGGAGGCACATCTTGATTCAAGGGCATTCTCAGCTGGAAAGTGAACGGATTTGTGCCACTTGGGCCATTTTAAAAGCATTCGGTGGACTCCTGTTGCAAGCCTCTGCACGGCAGGCCGTCAGCGCTCGGTGGCGGGTTGTTGCACTGGCGACTCCTTGTCTTTGTTCTTCCGCTGCAGGAGGACCACGAACCCCAGCAGCTCCAGCTGCCGTCGATGGCAATTTCTGTCAGATGACATCGCAGCCCGCCGTGTCAACGCTTCCAAGAGAAACCAGACGAATATTGTATGAGCTAACCTTTTTGTCTGTGCGTGACCTCACAGCCGCGGCCGCTGTAGCCAACTGGACACACGCAGTCACATCTGGAGCCTGCGGAGAAGAGAGAGAATGTGTTTTTAGCGTTCTAGCAAAACTAACGCAGACTACTCTATGGAACCGACCGTATTTGTCGACTTTGTTCGGATATGACGGAGTTGTTTGAGCTGATTTTACTTTGCGTGAAGCCGTCCAAAAGGCGTCCGTACTCAACAATACGGCGTGTTTATTCTTGCGGCAGCAGCGCTATTGAACTTCATTCAATATTTTTACACCTAAACTACACATTGGAAATCTTATTTTCGCTTATATCGTGGCTCACGCGGCGTCGATCGTTAGGTACGGCTGGACAGATGATCAATTTGAGGTACCTCTGAGTACCGCCACTCCATTGTTGCGGCAGGGAGCGCATCGACATGAGCTGGCCTCTTCCAGGTACTCGAAAAGCGCCCGTTTCAGATTTCTCTTCAAGATGGTGTCATAGGCGAAGTCTCTGGAGGTGATCAGCTCATACAGAGGTCGAGTCTAATGAGGAAACGCAGATGCTTGGAATTACAGACAACTGGAAGGCTTCATCAACTGAACCTTGACTGTGTTTTTCATTTGGAACATTTTCCATTTGGCGTCTTTTGCTGTTGCCTCCCAAAACTTGGCTTTGATCAAGCCAGCTGCTTCGCCTTGAGGGAGCGTGCCAATTCTGCGAACAAAATATTTCTCGAAATGTGTCAAGTTAAGTTCATGAGGTCTCCGATCCGCAGATACTGCCATGAGCAGAATTGAAATGAAAAGGCAAGATTCTATGCACTGCTAAAGAGAAAATAAAAATAAAGTAAATCCTAAAATTAAATAACCAAACATCCCAGATATCAATGAAGGAAATGTTAGCCGTGTCGCATTGTCGGCCGCGGCGATGTTGCCGTCCTTGGCGATGCACAGGCATACGGTAGCTGGGGTGACTGTCCCATTCAAGGCGATGGAAGGAAATGAATGTTGAATGTTGAACCGCATCATAATATTGCATATTATGTATTGCATTGGGCATATTTGTAAAAAAAAAAAAAAAAAAAGGACAAAACAATCACTTTGGAGTGTATTGGTGTTTTTAGGCCATGGAAAAAAAAGGTCACGGACAATTGGCTCGAACCGTTAAATGAAGGTTCCACTGTACATACGCCAAAAAAGATGAAACGGCGATTTCAAGCTGGTTCATCAAGGAATGAGAGCCATTTTTTTTCACTCCGAAGAGTTGAAATAACGTGTAAATACATAGCGTGATACCGTTCTGCGAAGGAAGTCGGGATTGAAGCGTACTCCCTCGCCCCATAATTTCATCAGTTGCGGGGAGGGAAGCTTCTGGGACACCAAAGCAGTGATGGATTCGCTGCTACCGCCCCGTACCACCGCCACCGTGTCTTCCACCATGCTGCCATCCGAGGTGTCCTCTGAAACAGTCCAGTGGAGTTGAATGCACAGAATCTTTCTCAAAACAAAGGGGCCGATTCGCTAAAAGGCTGCGTGGTTTTTTGTTTTTTTTCATGGCACATCGCATCTGATTCACAAAGCACGCGTCGATGGTGAAAAGCTTCACGAACTGCGCAGGCAAGGAGAATGCGTCTTGGTTCCCCCGGGTGTGATATGCGCCCATTGAAATGAGGTCATACTTGTCAGAGAAGCAAATGGGCCTCGTTGATAAACAACTTCTAATTCACTAGCACCAGCGCTCATAGTCACACGCAGTTTGAGTGTGGTCATAATAAAAGTGATCGAATATTTCTGTTGCATTTCTTTGCCTGGAGTTCTGGGGAATGGGTGAGAAAACACTTCACGTCAAAAAAATGACAGTGCATGTGCATGCCAGAAAACGACAACCAGTTGTTATGAAAAATCACGTCCGCATATCTACTAATGTCCACATCGATCTCAGAAAATGCCAAAATGATTGCACCAATATTGTGGATTTTATGGGCATGAAATGAATGAATGAATGCAACGACATCTTGGTCTGCAGAAGCGCTCACCACGGCTGAACGTGCTTGTTATTGAGGAAAATGCCGACGTCCGTCAACTCCAAAATATTGAGGGGGTTGTTTCGATATTTTCAGAGTGAGTAGAGATGTGCATGTACACTTTGTTGATGATTGATAGCACGTTTCTGACAGCAGTGCCGTGGTCAGGACCCCAAGATGGTCCGCACTCAGCTGTCAAACTTTGTGGGCACACGTTTACACGGCTATGTCATTAGCACAATGGAAGAGCAAATCACGTGCGAGTGAAGTTGCTCTCAGCGGCCGCAGTTCATTCTTTGTGGATTTGGCCCAGAGTGTAGTTTGTGTTGGCCGTAAATCTTACCTCCCATCTCATTGAGGAGACCATCGCAGGATCCCCCTTGAAAGCCCACAGACACGTAAACGCCGTATATGTTGGCGCCGACCTTAAATCCCGACTGCGTGCATGATTTGTAGTCCGTCAAAGAATAATCTGGAGCAACAAAGACCCTGTCAGGCATTTTGACTTGTCTTGCCCTCGCCATATTTTCAGTGCAGCGATTTAAGAGGCAAGGATCGCGGTCGAAGCCCACGTGAACAGTTACGAGGCTTCACATGAGTTGATTTGCGGCGTCCGCTCGCCTCCATTACCTGTTTTCGCAAGCTTTTCTTTGTCCAGGATGATGGTGTGCTCGTAGTCCCCTCCCAGGGCGGCCTCCGTGATGTAGTGTGTACCGTAGTCTCTGTAGATCTGCCTGTATTCGCCGTAAACATAGGCCTGAGGCAGGGAGCGAAGGCGCTGCAGGAACTCCGTGCTCAGCATCAAGTCGCCTGACTTGAGCATGTACTGGGCCAACTCCAGCTCGGCTTTGGCCCTGATGAAGCTGGAAGACTGAGGGTCGGGATTTGGATGATTTCCTTGCAAGAAGACTCACGTGGCTTTGCCCAGAAAGGCCTCTCACTTTTCCGGCGGCCCGACGAATCTTCTGGACCGACTTGGAGTATTTGACGTTGTTGTGGTTGTAGCCAAATTCGACGATACCCGGAATAGCAAAGCCGGTGGAAACGATGGTTTGGGTCATGCGCTCCTTCATGGTGTGATCCATGTAGTCCGAGTACGAATCAAAAGCCTCCAGAGTGAAATCATACGAGCCTTTTGTCTGTGAAGAAATGTTCCGGTGATGTCGCCATGTTGGACGTTATCAACAGACGGCAAGGCATGAATTGGTCAGGAGACGATTACCGGTACTCAGCAGTCAAAAGTTTCCTCGTCGGATTACTTACAACAGTTCATACTGCATAATTGGATATTGATAAGGCCTGAAATGAACAATGACAGTTGACTCTTGTGGTTCGAGCGCGTTTCTAAACAGTTTCTCAAGAAATCAGGTGAAAATTTGCCAAATTGCGTGCCAAATTTCCTTTACTCAGTGTAAGCAACCAGATCCCATTCAAGGTACGTCACGTCTGTGACCGACCACTTGACAATTCTTACCTGCCCTGAGTCTTCATTACCCCTTCATTACAAGGGGTGTGGCCTGCAAGAAAACAGGCCACACCCCTTGCACTTTACTCGATTCACTTTTCAGGCATTTTGTTGTTCAATCGATCAAGTGATTCCTTGATAAAGTTACTGTACCATTCAAATAAATACAAAACAAACAAAGATTGGAGCCAATAAATGTACCTGCAGAGTGTACTGCTGCAAGTTGAAAGGTTTGCGGAATCGGACATCCTGGATGTAGTGAGGCAAACAACTCCCGGCGTAGTATCGGTTATCAAGAACAACTCCCTCCAAATTGCTATTCAAGATGTTGATTCTAAAGAAAAAAAAAATAGATATATATATACGTATATCTACTGTATCTGAGCCAAGGTTCCTAAGTCTGAGCAATATGATACTTGGAAGGAGGACGGACCCCTTGGCAAGGTTCTCGATGCCCCAGTACTCCTCCGCCTCGTATCTGCAGGGCTTTTGGCTCTTCCCACATCCTGCTTCGTCTGACATGTCACCGCAGTCATCCTCCCCGTTACACTGCAGCGTTCTCGGAATACAGCGACCTGCAGGCAGAGCCTTGAGTCAAGGTTTAGGCATGACTAAAATGGAGCGCTTCTCTTATCCGATTGTCCAGAAACAACTTCCTGGAAAGTCAAGCGTCAGACCCTCCCCCGCACATATCTTCTTATCCGTAGTTCCGACGAGGCTTATGGGTGAGTTGGAGCCTATTCTGGTTGACTTTGTGCGAAAGGCAAAGTACGCCTTTGACGAGCTCCATTTTCTAATCCGCTTCTCCTCACGATGGTTGCGGGCGTGCTGGAGCCTATTCCAACTGTTTTTGGCCAGTCGGCGGGGACATCCTGAAGCGGTTGCCAGCTCATCGCTGGGGAAAAAAAAACACAAAAGAGACGAACAACCACCCGCGCTCACAATCCCACCTGGGGACAATTCCGAGTGTTCCATTAGCCTGCCATGAATGCGGGAGGGAACCGGAGTACCCGCAGAAAACCCACGCAGGCACGGGGGGAACATCCAAACTCCACACAAGAATCGAACCCCGCGCCTCCGCACTGTGAGGCGGACGCGCTGACTAGTCACCCGCCGTCCGTGTTTAACCGAAGTCCAGCAAATATGGTTTGCTTTGTCCAAAATGACATCCAACCCAAGACCCCATTTGACGGGAGCCGAAGGCTGAGAGTGCGACCGGGCGCTTGGTGTGACCTGACCTGTTTGGTTGCAAAGGAAGCCTTCACAGAGTGGAACGTTGTTGCAGGCGTAACGTGCTGGCACCTGGCAGCTTTCCTCCTCCCGGCCTTGTAAATGGCACGGCTCCCCTCCAAACTGGGATGGCTGGCTCAATTTGGCATCGCGGTACTGCGCGCCGTTGACAGAGAGTGAGAGAAGCACATTTAGAGACAGACAGGAAAGTCTTTTGCAGAGGTGGCGGAGGAGCTCTTCAAGTGGGCTCCGGGGTTCCATAACATGCTGAAATGGCATTCGTGGGCCCTTTTCAACTTCAAAGCTTTTCATTTGGCCTCTTTTTAAAGGCGGAGAAATGCAGTTGGAGCGCTACAAAACAAGAGTGCTTGATGTAAATGACATGTTCATCCAAATCTGGCGTCTGGGTGCAATGCAACCTTTCGTAATGCGGCCCACTTTCATTTTTTTTTTATTGTTGAAGAGGACTCCCTTTTTCTTTTTTAATGCAATCGATCCTTTTTCATGTTGTTGCCATGGCGACGCCAGCTCACCGACTCTAGTGACATGCAATTTTGTCCACCTGTAGGATCAGACCTTTTGTATCGTTTGTATTCAGTACATTCGTTCAATTTGGCCTCGAAACATGTTCAGTGCCGAACGGAGCTTCTGACACATCGCAGCCACAAATGTTGGTCGCTTGCAACACCAAGATTGACGGCAATTCAACACGAACGGTGGTGCACGTTGTCGTCATTTTGTTTTGTATTGTGAGTCTTTCATGATTGGCGCGTTTCCCTTTTCTGAGGGAATGACCTCCCACTGAACATTGGGCAAGCCTCCTCAAAACTCACTTGTATTCTTTGGCATTCGACTCAGCATGACTTATGACTTCGATTTGTTCTCGGTTTTACTGTTTGGTGCTTTCTACCGTCTTTATTCCCGATTTGTTTGACTGTTTATTCTGTATGTTCAATTGATCCATGTACAGCACTTTGTATGCAGCGATGGCTGTTTGAAAGTGCTCGAGAAATACACTTGACTTGACTTTTGTTCATGACGAGCAATGTTGAACCGAACTCGGGCATATTTTTGCGATTCACCCCCGTGGCTTATCTTTGTCTTCTCATGGTCCTTACTCTTTTCCCCTGGCAAACGTCGCAGCGTGACCACAGACTCCACTCTGACAGAACACAGTCGACTGGCTGAAGCGGTGACCGGCCGCCGAGCGAGCGAGCTTCACGGACTGCCGCATCCTCACCGCTGGCCGCACTGTGACATATAAAACATGCGTACAGTGTATGAAAGCCTTGATGGTGATCCATTTACGGAGTAGCTTCCCGACTGTTCAAATCGTTTGTCTTTTGCATCTCGGTGAGCCAAAATCCGAGGCAATCTGCGCATGAGGTGAAAATACTTGAAAGCATCTTACCTTGAAAGCAACAAGGTGAGTGTCGATGTGAGGAGACCGCAGCGCAAAGAGAGTCGGCGCGCAGACAACATGGCGGGACCTTGTGACCGGCGAGGGAACGGCCAGATGAAAATGCTCAGCTGGAAGTAAACACAGTGATGGCCGTCAGACACGGAAGGTGGAGCGCAATGCAGAAGTCGGCCATACCTGCGAGGTCAGTGACCCGGGCTCACGCAGCCTGCTCGTGCTCAAAAACGGCATTTGAATCTTGGAATTGAATGAAGAATGTGTTCCAATGGCGACAAATGCAAAGAGATCACCGAGCTCACGCGTTCAAGAGGGCCAACTTTGCGGAGTGCGCTTTGTGTCGATTCTGCTTCCCGAATCGGGCACAAATAAACATCAGGCGCTGTGGATTAAAAAAAAGAGCAATGATGATGAAAAAGACATCCCCTTGGAAGAAACTATATTCCTGTGACTTGTGCTGTCAAATGTTTGTTGATCACACAGATTGGCCTTTAAACTTTGTTTAGCGTCACTCGTTTTACAAAATGACACAATCCCGTGACTCTTCTGTTTACTCAGAGAGCAAACACGAATGCACCGTACTTGCTCAATCCCATCCAGTCGCGTCCCACATGTCGATTAATAATTGTCAACGGCCGGTGGTGTTTTCACTTCAAAGCATTTGCAACTTTGTCAATTAGCTCCCAAACATTTGGGAGCCAACATCTAATAACCAGACCACAAAACAAGTCAGGCAATCCAACAAAGACCTTTTGGGAACGTTTATCTCACTAAATACATCTTGAAATAATTGAATTCATGTCTCGATTGTAGCATGATGTACCGGTGAGACGCCATGTTGGTCATTTTGCAGAACAGCGACGGCCGGCAAATGTGCAAGGAACATCGAGCGCATGCTAACTCTACACAGAAAGGCCGGAGGCCGCATTTGAATGATCAATCGCAGAAGTGCGAGTTAAATGTGCCAACTGCAGCGCCTTAAATTGAACAGAGGAGAGCAGTTGCTGCGTGGAGGGAGGGGTTGGCAAAGTCAAAAAGTTGTCCAGGCTGGACCACTGCCATCGAAAATGAGAGAGAAAAGAAAATCAAAGGGGATCAAGTACATTGGCAATCACATTTTATTTGATTTGTGACTTAACAGTGGCACAGGTACAGTGTATGGGGGAATCGATGTACAAAAGTCCCTTTTTTTTCATATTTCTTCAATCCATAAATAAAATTTACAAAATATTTCATGTTTTCTTACACAAGCAGGGGTTGTAACTCGAGCAGTTTAGAGCGATATTTCTATTGATTGATATCAATTTTAAAAAGAATTCTGTGGTTTGATCCAGTGGGGGTGGACATACAGTGATTCCAGAAAGCAGAAGATGAAAACAACAAAGAGATGTACAGGAGTCCGTCATCTATTTTGCAGAAGAAAAAAAAAAAAAATGCCTGCGACTTTCCAAAGAGGAGACCTCGAGACTCCGGCCATTGTTTTCCAAGTGCATGACCCCTTCTTTCTGAAAATGAGTGAGACAGGTACAGCAGGCCTTATTTTGATCGAGCATAAAACACAGATTCACACTTTATATCTCACCAACCAAACATAAAGACATTTGCAGGAAGAAAAAAGAAAAAAAGAAAGAAAAATGGCAGCAAATGAGCAAAAACAAACACCCAGATGTCAAAGGCTGAGGTGCATCCAAGAGCGCTACGGGATGGCACAGAGGCGAACGACTGGGCGCTGGGGCCATCTTTTTTTTCTCAACAAAATAAAGACTTTGGCAAATTTGATTTGGACATTGACGCGTAATGACTTTTTGCTTTATTTTTTTTCCTAAGAACGGTCCGACTAATAAAATAACACAAATGGTGTTGAAAGAAAGTTGCAAAGCCCCCCCCCCCCCGGCCTCTTTCTCCA
>CAAKHF010025182.1:24016-72447 GCA_901007745.1 Hippocampus kuda | reverse complement strand
TATATATATATATATATATACATATATATTATATATATTTGGTGTCCGAGTACCAGCAGTACCAGGATGCTACTGCTGAGGATGAAGGGGAAGGTGAGGAGGAGGCTGAAGACGATTAAAGCTTGAAGATAACAATGTCAGTGCATTCATTGGCAAATGAAGAAACTGGCATTGGCAGGTCTTCAGTGTGGCCAGGGATATTTTGTAGATCTTGGAATAAAAAAAGTTCAGCCTTGTCATATTAAATGATGTTGCTCAACAGGGCATTCATGTAGCATGGTAGCTGTTGAGCAATTCCACGTAGTCCCGGCACGTGTGAGTGACATGTTTGCTGCTTTTATGGTCAACCAGCATTTGACTTGTTGACACAGACTGTCGAGTGGTTTTTGTGGAAGGTGAAACCATGTTGTCGAGGCTGGATTCTTGAGATCAAGGCTCATGAGACCTGGTGTTCCAAACATTCTCAACTGTATTTAGAGCACTTTCAGACAGCCATCGCTGCATACAAAGTGCTGTACATGGACAACAGTAAAGCAACAAATCGGTAACAAAGACATTACAATTGAATACAAGGCATGCCAAAAATGATATACTTCAAATGCTGGCTACAAGTTGTCCCCTTCAAAAATTATATCTAGCCTTTTCTTTCACTCCTTCATTCACTCGTAGAGGGATTCTTTCAAGATCCTCTGCAACGTCAACATCACAGTAAACCACATTGAGTGGAGGTTGCTCAGCACAGCAATGTTCTCCCCTTGTGAGCTGGCCTTTTCTCACCCACTGAATGAAGCAATTGTCATAAGCGCTCTTCTGCTGGTTGATCACCTGGCCCACATCAAAGAGGAAGACTTGTAGTTTGGGTTTGAAATATATTTTTTCCCATAACCAGTCCTGGATCTTTTCTGCCACACTTTGTATGTCTCTCCCCATCAATGGTGAATTCTCCACACGCACACCATGCCAGCACATACCTTTGAGGTCACATGATCTTCATCAAAAGATACAGTTCGTTTGTCATGAATCAACAGCTCAAGGACTTTCTTGTCCATACACAGGAGCAATCAAACCCAGTATTGCCTTGCAAGTTTTCATGCTACGTTTATATGCTTGAAGACAAATGAGGTGGAAACTGAGTGGATAACTGAATATTGTCGGAATTAGCTCACAATGACTGGTGTTTGCTGCCTAAAAGAACCATAAAACCACTGACCAATGTTTTTTTAAGCAGCATTTTATGTCCTCTATTATTAGTTTGCCTGCTCTTTATTCTACAGTCATGCAGCATATTTCAGGCCATGCTGGATTGTCACACGGAAGGGAGTGGTTCTTCAAGGCACAGCAAAAAGACGATCGCAGGGTGAGGGTGACGGGACATATTGCAGTCATATTACCGTACATTCACTCCGAAATTCCACCGAGAAGAAAATAACTCCCGATATCAAACTAAAATTCAGACGGTATTGTAAATAAACAGCATATGCATATAATGACTCAACTACTCGCGCAGACAGCACAATCAAATAACGGGTCACACGCGCCACACAATGTTCGACCAACGAGTAGAAATCATTGTAGCTCAATGTTACGCTAACACAGTTAATGTTGCTTTTGGTACAAAGTACCCATACAATTTCATAAAAGGAGCTTTTGGAGACGACCACAGCACATCCTTCCTCTGAATTGTTTTGTGCTTTCTGAGACACAAGTGACTGAAAGCAGTTAGATTGCGGTTACTGGAGTTGGCACATTAGTTTCATCACGTCTTTCACCCTTTGACAGTCCTCTTGCCCTTGGAAACCCAAGAACAAGCGGGATGCATCACAAGTGGAACATCATTAATTTTGATAGCAAAATATGTAAATGGTAGATTTCCTGCTTTTCCACCTACATTATACCCTCACAACATGATGCTAGCTGGCCACGTTAGCATATAACACCACGATATTTTCCACTGTAAGTTTTAATGCCACCCAAAGCGGTTTAGAAGTTTGGATAACATTCTACCATTTGTGCTGCCATATCTACCGGTAAATGTGTTTCAGGACTGAGCAGTAAATATGCACAGAAGCTTGGGATATTATCCATCCATCCATTTTCTGATCCGCTTATACTCACAAGGGTCGCGGGAGGTGCTGCAGCCTATCACAGCCGTCTCCGGGCAGTAGACGGGGGGCACCCTGAACCGGTTGCCTGCCAATCACGGTACACAGAGACGAACAACCATCCGCGCTGAGTGTTCAATCAGCCTTCCATGCATGTTTTTGGAATGTGGGAGGAAACCGGAGTACCCAGAGAAAACTCGCTTGGGATATTAGCAAAACAAAAAGAAGGAATTCAAACTTTACGCTGCAAAATATGATCACCCATTTTGGGACAAAGCTACAACTTTTAGTCAAAACTGAAGGAGGCAATTTTTGAAAGTCAGCCCGGTGCACTAGTGGCTAGCATGTCTGCCTCGCATTCTGAGGTTTGGGGGTTCCAATCCTGGGTCCGACCTTCCTGTGTGAGAATTTGCATATTTTCCGTGTCTTGTGTGGGATTTTTATGGTTACTCCAGCTTCCTCACAGACAGGTGACAATGTGAGAGGGAATGTTTTTTTCTCTAAAAAGGAGTCCTGTGATTGGATTGTGATCAATACAGGGTGTAAAATGTGCTGGGACAGGCTCCAATTCACCGTGACCCTCTTGAAGATAAGTAGTATAAAATTAATGGATGGATGGATGGATGGGCAGTTTTTAGCTATGACTGATGTCTAAGTATTGTTTGAAGCACACAAAACGTGAATGGAATGTATCAATGTTATCTGCACACCATGACAGCTTTATCTGTGACACAAGGTGGCATTTGCTTCAGCACAGAGACCAGAATATGTACACAGACAAAAAAAAAAACAAAAAAAAACTGCATTAATACAATAGTTATACCCAAACAGTGAGCCATGGCACATACATCAGAAAATAAGAAATTGTCCATTTTCACTTAATTGGTCCATTTATTTAACACAAAAAAAAAAAAAAAAAATCTATGCCAGTGATATATAGTGACAGGAAGAACAATTAAATGCTCGTCCACTAGATGGCAGAAAGTACATCAGGAACTTTTGTGACATTAGTGGTGCGGTGAGAATTCTTTTCCAATGTAAAACATGTGCCTTGGCTTAATAAAGGTTGGGAAACATTGAACTACGCGGTCAAAACAGGATAATCATCAACTTAATTCAACAAATCAAAAAGCCAAAGCCCAATACCAACAACACATACAGGAGCAAAAATAAACGCTTAAAAGTAAGTCTGACAAGCTTCGCAGAGTAGTGCTGCCTGTGCTCGGGGAAGGATAGAGGGTGTACATATCTTACAGTACATCTTTGCGTTACATTGCACATGCCGTCTGTCAGCTCTCTCACTGCAGATGGCTTCGCAACTCGATGCACCCTCCTCAGCCTCGCCGCGCTCTGGCCGCCATCAACCAGATATCACTCGAGCCGGGACCGCTCTGTCAGTCTGGCAGGGCAAGTCTGCTCACACCACCCACTCTGGTGGCATCTTTCACCTCGACTCGTGTCCGAGGGGCACGACGTGTATCGCGTTTGTCACAGATACCAAACGACAGTTTGCCTTCCTTTGCTTTGAGTCACTTGAAGGTGGAGAGTCATGAAGGAGGATGGAATCTAAAGTGACTGGCGGGTGGTTCGGGTGTGTGAAATATTCTGGACATGACGACACGGATCCAGTATTTTCGTCACATCCTCTTCAGCTCCCATCATTTGAATCATCTCCACTTTTAAGAGGCAGCAAAGTTGGAATCCGAGGTCAAGTGGAGAGAGAGAAAACATGGCATTGCAGCATGATCTCAGGTGACGTACACGTGGACACCAGCGTTAGGGGGAGGGTGGCATTACTGGTGGCCCACTGGGCTGTCCATGAGTGGGCTGGAGCAGGAAGTATCGGGAGGGTCTTGGAGCTGAGTCTCACGGGTCTGGGTGTGCTCTTCCTCTCCCTCCTCCTCTTCTTCTGTTGGGCCATGGGCTGAACTCTGGGAGCAGGCCATGGCGCCATAGCTGTGGTGGGCCGGGGAGGGCATGGGGGTCAACGCGAGCTCTGGCTCCAACAGTACTGATGCCACAAACAGCTGAAGGGATAACAATGTATACAGTAACTGTGTTACTCAGTCGATCGGGTCATGCGGTTCAGAGAATTTTCAGTATGGTGTGACTTCCTGAGTGCAACCGAATCCCTTCCGTGACGGTTAGTTGGCTCCCAAGTTGTTCCCATTTCAGAACTCTTTTACATCCACTTAACTATAATGTGGCAAAATATAAGTGCATACTGCACAGTGACTTTCTGAACACCCAAATGTGGAGAAGTTAATCACCGTGCAAGAAGAAATGAATACAAATGAGGTAAAACTACTTACGTAACCTTAGTGAGATGTCTGACTGATTACAATAAGGAAGAGGGAATAGGATATTTGCAGAACAATTTTGTCACCTAGTGGCAAGTATTGGTGAAATCAAGTGCGGTACGCTCAGTGATCTCTTCCTAACTCTTTCAAAAAATTGTGTGTGGCAAAGGTTTGAACGGCAAGCTTTGTTTGACTTTCGAGGCATATTTGCCTGAACCCCAAATCCACTTTTGGGGCCTTTGGACTTTGGAGGATCAACAGTATAAGTTTAAATAAAAAAAGACCTAAAAAATAAAATAGCTCTAACAGATCAACAAAAGGCAGGAACACTGTCACACTTTAATCTATCATTGGCACAGTCTCAACAGAAAGCGTTAGAACCTGTGGAGTGCCGCAGGGCTCAATTCCTTGACTTCCACGGTTTAAAATTTGCATGCTGGTATTAACCAACATCATGAAATATTTTATTGCCTTGAATCCACATGTGGGTAGAGAATAGACAGATTACATCACCTTACAAAGGCAGCAAAAGGAAAACTATTTTCTTTGCATTTGAGATAGCTTGTTGCTATTAAGAAATTAGGACTGGTTTATTGTCAGAATAAGTTTTTTTTTTTGGTACATTTTTGACACAGTACATGATGTCACATCAGAACTGTGATGTATTGTGGTTGACTGGGGCTGAGAACATTTTATACTCTGCATGAAATCACTTTACATTATGTCATGTGATGAAATGCATTCCAATGTAATAGTAGGGTGTCAAGTTTTTGGGGACATACTGAGTATACAGTATTTGTCTGTTTGAGCTTGTGAAGCTGTCAAAACACAAATATTAAGTGTTCCAATTCAACACACAAATCTTGTGGACTATTTTCAGTCAACCATCAAAATGAACAATGTACAGGTAAAAACGAATCGCATGTTGTTTATACAATTTAAAAACATGGCAAATTGTAAATTAGACTAGGCGATAGTAGCAAAAATTGTACGTTACATTGGAAGCGGTGGTTGAAGTAACTGTAGTCCTTTCTGCATCAGGGAGTGTTTGCGCTGCTGGTTGATTGGACATCTGAAATCAACACAAATGTATCATGGCAAACTGAGATGCATTAAAAATAATGATCCATTTATCAAAGGTGTGAAGTTGAAGTCTGATCAGGCTGACCTGGTAGCTGGTTGACTTGTTTGGTTGCTTTTTAAGGCACAAGCGGAAAAAGGAAACGGCAACGGAGGAAAGCAGTGACACCAAAGTAAACAACGTTATGGGATGCACTGCACCTGTAAAGGCAGAAGGCAATAATTCATCACGTCAACAAGGACTCACGGCCCAATCGCAGGTATTAATGAGGGAACGGGATTAAAATGAAGCGGTACCTAATCTGAGTATGGAGAAGAAGAGCAGCCAGAAGATACAGAGGATGGGCGCCAAGATGACCTGATGGATGGCGGCTGTATGGATGTGCTGGTTGAGCTTGGTGGGAACATATGCATAGTAGATGTTGTAGCGGTCAACCATGTGCTTCAAGATCACATAGAGCAGACCTGAAGAGGGACAGTAACACAGATTTGATCAACATTAGAGCTTCGACTCCAATCACTTCCAGCACACACATTGACAAAGATATAAAAACGTCTGAACACGCAAAGCAAGATTTTTAAAATCACTGCCAAATTCACACATGACAGCCTCTGACTCCGTACGCACAGCAAAGTTCAATAACTTTAATGGCGACACAATTAAGTGATTTGTTTTTCAATAACAGAAACACATTTAGGACACCAGTGTGATTGCATTGCCGAAACAATATTCAATCATAAATTTTTAGGGTGTTCACTCCAAGACTGTAGCGCAAAGTGTTGTAATTATTAAAACTACCTGGTACATTGTCTTTTCTTGTATTGATCTATTAATAAGTGTTGCACTATATGTTTTCAAAACAAGTATATCTTCTACTAGACAATAACCAGATAAGTAGCACTGTCAAGAACAAATTGTTGCTTGTACGTACCAATACAGTATACTTGGGCTGCAAGTAATGACAAATTTTCAATTCATTCTGTTGACCAAACTCTCTGAAAGCATCACATCATATCTCCCTGTTGAATGGAACATTCATCATGTACGATGCACAGGTTTTAGGGTAAATATCATCACCCTAATTACTCTTGAGGGGTTATGCACTAGCTCCGTTTCTGAGATGCTGTTTTGTGTTGTGACCACAACACACGAAAAAAATCCTACAACCAAGAACCCAATGCATGTCAGTGCTGTCTCCCGCTGCACTTAGAAAGTGTGCATTTAATTGCAGAAGCAGATTGACTGCAAGTGTTTCATCTCTTTCCGAGAGAGAAGAGAGTGGGTGTCTGGCATTTAAAAAAAAAAAAAAAAGCGCATCTTAGTCTCTGGGACGAGGGCATCAAATTTCCACTTTACACTGGACTGGCAGGCCAAAGAGGAGAGTGAGGTTAACACGCACGCGCATGCACACGCACACACACACAGTAAAGAGAGGGTGCGAGACTATGTGATGCTTAGTGTGTGTCACTCACCGAAGGGTGTAATAATAGGACAAGTGATGCTGTAGGTCACACTGACAGCAAAGATACACATGGTCCAGGCGTACTCCAGGCCAAATTGGAACTCATAGGTTTGAGTCTGCATACATATGCACAATAGAACTTGACCACGATCTGGAAAACTCGGTAAAGCTTTGAGAAGAGGCAACCAGCTCACCCGTTTGACATGAATACGCTCAGCCTGAGACTTTGCGAAGCAGAGGCGGAGACCATACACTGTCAGCGCCGGGATACGGAGCAGTTCCATGGCTGTGCCGATCAGCCCGGAAGTGATCACGTAGTTTACAAAGAATGCACCGTTGTCAGGGAGAAAGACACACCTGAGCATACCGAAAGATGAAATTGTTACTGATTCTTAAGAAAAACATATTTGAACACACACACGCGGGGGGGGGGGCATGCTTTGCATCTTACTGGAATTTGACTTCCTTTTCATCAAGAAAGTTGACATCAAAAAGCCAAGTGAAGAACAGGTCCAGACTACAGAGTAAACATAATACAAAGTAAACAGCGGTTAAATCTACAGTGTCTTGTTTTTTGCATCAAATGTTCATGTGTGTTTCTGTGGGCGCACCTGGACAGACCAAGCGAGGGCAGGATGAGGACCATAAAAACTAGTAGAACAAAGCACTTGTGCATTGTGACCTGGTTCTCATTGGATCTGAGAAAACCAAAGAAATGACAAGGGCATCACTGTGCAATACAGACATAGTACGTACACTTCAATTGGTACACCTTAGCAATTGCATTAGAAAACTGTGGATAACGTTCCTTTGAGAGTAATATTGCACTGCATGCATCAATACAGTAAAAAAAAATATATATATATATTATATACATACATACACAGAGAGAGAGAGAGAGAGAGAGAGAGAGAGAGAGAGAGAGAGAGAGAGAGAGAGAGAGAGAGAGAGAGAGAGAGAGACTAATGAATGTCTGCTGGCTTAATGCTAACCTAATTTAAAACGCCATCAACGGGCTAGTGAAAATTACCATTTGAACGCTAAAATGCGATGAAGTAGGGGGTTAACTGTAGCCCGCAACTTGATCACGGAAACCCCTATCAGCAAGATGCAGTGAAGTTCTATTACGTTTCTGACAAGCACGTTGACGAATAGAATCCACTTATCATTCTCTGACACCGTCGATCACAAATGAGCATCATTAGCTTTGAAAGGGCAGTTATTTTCTCATGTCATTAGACTGCTCAGCCGTAGGCCATATTGTGGCCAGTGAGTGTATGTTAATACCTCTGGAGCTCCATCAAAAATGATAAATACATCATGAGAAATCGCGCCATGGCGTATCAGTTGACTTGTTATGAGGCTGGCGGCCTCATTAGCAGCAGCTAGGCTTTTCACTTCAGTAAACTGTTGATTTGCATTCGGTCCCTCACACATCACGCCTGCACAACACGTTTGTGGGGGTGGTTATGTAAAGAGAGGGTGCTCATAGGTGTTGCATGAGGTTGTCTCCCCAGTGTGCAGCTGCTCCGCTCCGCCTCCCGCTGCTCCGAGGAGCAGTGCGCGGCGACTGCTGTGCATTATCGCTGTCCTCGCATGGAGATCTCTATGACAACCTTCCCAGAATAAGAGTGCAAGCGGCGACAGAGGGAGAGTAACGAGAGCAACAGGGGGAAAAGAAACGATGGAGGGTAAAAAAAAAAAAGACAAAGAGTCACAAGGAAGCAAGAGATGCTCGGTACCTGGTCCAGTGGGCCTCAAAGACGGCCGAGTAGTAGACAATAAAGGGCAGCAGGACTGAAAACACCCACAGCAGGAGGGTTGGGAAGAACTGAGTGATGATAGGGTTCTGTTGGGCAGAGAGAGAAGGAACACATACGTTTGGACAAGCAGCAGCTTTCATCCCACTTGGCCTCCGAATCTGACCTGCAGACTCTCCACAGGCCTGGTGACATTGAACTTGTCCATGGTGTTGACGATGACGGCGGGAGTGGTGAGGAAGAAGAGCAGCAGAAAGAGGAGGATGTTGAGGAGGACGCAGCGAAGCCACCAGCGAGAGCCAGAGACTGACAAGTTTTCCCTGAGTGGGGATGTGGATGGGAAATGAGCTCAACATGCCTACAGATGCCACAAGATTGCGCCAAGACACTTTAAAAAAAAAATTTTTTTTTGATTTGACAATGTCTTAACTAATGAACTCCTCCCCCTCACTTCATCATACTCCCTTGGCAACATGACACCAAAAGCAATACTTTTAAATTACACATACCTGAGCATAAAACAGCAATTAGATGAATTTCTCAGCAAATAACAGAGGATAGGTTCCCAAAAATGACCAAACCACAAATATGCGGGGGTTCACCGTGCACTCAGTGCAAACACTGACCAGATGATGTCACTGGGAGCGGGTGCGTAGCTGATGCCCCACTGGTGAGACTGTACCACTGTGGTGATGCTGGACTGCTGGGGTCGTCTGCGGCAGCGCACACGACCGTAATCCTTCACAATTCTACAAAACACAACATCAAATGCTGCAATCGTTCTGTTCACTATCAGGCCAAAGGGGATCTGTTTTGATGGCTTCCGATACACTCACACAGCAGTCATCCTCTCATCCCGAAATGTCACAAAAGCGATGCCCAGCCTCTTCATATAGATGCGGTTCTTCTCAGCATTGAACTCATCAGTCCATTTTTCTTCTAACTCGCTGTAGTATTGTTCTGCATCCACCTGCAATGACAGTTAAACACTCGCTCCATCAAGACAATCAGAGACACAGATGTACACTACAGTACTGTACATTGAAACTGCAGCTCTACCTAGTGGAATTCTTATGTCAGTGCAGCACAAGTCACCATCAACTCGAAGTCATGTTCCACTTGCATACCTTTTCAAAGCCACAAATGTCACAGCAGAATATTTGAGCGCATGGGTGGGTCTTCATCATGATCTTTCCCTCCTTTTGAGATTTTGTGGCAAAGTACAGTCTGCCTTTCATCGCCTTGCGCCTGTAAAAACCAAATCTCTTAAGACACGTCGTAGGAATTTGGGTTGCAAATGATGACTTTAAAACGGTTACTTTACCTCTCTAAGTCCAGCCTCATGAGCTTGTTGATGTCGAAGCAGAAGCGTATGTCGGTGACGGTGCAACTTGGGTAAGCCTCACTGGAGGAACAAAAAGGAGAAAATCTTTTCAAAAATCATCCATCGGTATGAACACAAATCTTATGCAGGGAAATCAAACTTTTTAAGTGAGATAAAGAATGAAAATATGTTTACTGTAAGTGTTTGGTAATCAGTCCTGGGTCTGAAATGTCTCTGGGTATGGATGTGATCATCAGTGTTCTTGCAACCTGGAACACGATGCAAACAACATGAGACGTAAGTCATACTTACATACATGAGGGAAAATCATGTATCATGCTGGACCAGCGACCAATGTCACCATGGTTTGACAGTATCAGCCTGACAAAGCATTTTTTAATGAGATTGTTTTACATCTATTGCCTAAAAGTGTCTATTCTACTGCTTGTTCCGAGAAATGTTATCAATTTATTCCCAAACAGTCAATTCTCCTCATTTTGTTGCATTGACCAACTGACCTTCTCATCTTCTCTGTACTGCAGCCGTATGGAGTGGTGAGCCATACATAGGAACGTGATGAGGAAGTAGACTAAAGCAAATATGGCGTGAAGCCACAGGAAGTTGTCCCTGTTGGGCCAAAAGAAACACCGTTACAGTCTGAACTATCTATTTCACGGTTTACATAACATGAGCTGTCAAGCACACCGCGTTCGACTTACTTTGCGCTAACATTAGCCAGTGTTGTTCTTCCAAAGTTCTCAGGACTGTCTCCTGTAAAAATAATGAAACATGGCAGAGAGTGAAACATTTTAATTGGACCTGAAGAAAACCTCATTTGGGTGAGGCGACCTTTACTATTTTCAGATACTTTGTAAGCAATCTCATCATCTGAATGACATTTCTCACAACATTTAAATTCACTCACATTTAGGCCCAACTCTCTTAATTTGGTTGTTCTTTATTTGCTGTTGCTAGGGGCAGTCCGTCAATGACCGACTTTGTTTAATGACAAGGGTGGCACGTTGCTCTGTAAGATGACAGTCAGCGGCAATAAAGTGGTTCTGTGGACTGCCCGGCTCTACTTTTGACACCAAAATGGATCCTGCCTTCATCCTATTATAGAATGGCTTGCTCAACACTTCCAAAAAAATAAACACACAACTGCCAAAAGGCGTTTTCACTGCTATTTAGCAACTCGCTTTGCCCCCCTACCATTTGACGCCTTCGCGTGTGTATTAGCAGGAAACAAAGCTCCTTCTACATGCAATTCTATTTCTGAGGTCTGAATTGTGCGCCCCCGCCCCCCACCCCATTTCCCATCCATGCCAGTCAGTTGTGGGGTGTCACAGCCAGGAAGTCCTTTCTCTGCTTATTTCAACACAGCCCCTGAGCAACCTAAATTGTCAAAATGTTGTTGCATTAAAAATGCTATTAATTTATTCCCAACAGTCAATTTTCTTCATTTCGGAGCGTTTCTCTTGGCAGCACTGCTTTCTGTATGTGTGACTTATTTAGTTTTTGTTTGCAATCACATTTTGGCCTCTGTGTGTTGCCATGTCAATCTAATCTTCCAAGGGCCTTTAGCTACAATTTGAACTATAGACGGTTTCTTCAACTAATCAGATTTCTAATTCGTCCTCACAGGGACAGCCGCGTCAACATGTTTACATCCTCTGATTCGTTGGTTTGAGTGAAACTTATTATAGCTAACTTGGATAACAAAACACACCAGGAGAGATCTACATTCATCAATACATGTGTCATATTATTTTTTCATGTCCTTGTCATGTTATTGGATAAACATTGATTGTGAACTGCTCCAAGAGATGTATGTGGCATAGTTGCGTGAGGTTCTATTGCGCTTTTGTGCAGTTATGACAGTTTCTATGATTGCAAAATTTAATGTGGTGCTATTTAGGAGTGGACTGAGTTGGGCAAGTTGTCTCTCAAGGCCCAAACGTTTTTGTAATTCCATCATATGAGGGGCCAAAATACCCAAGAGATTCCCAGAAAAGTTGATTGGCAGGATCACAGCCAAAGACAGCAGGCACACCACAGTCATGAGCAGGATGATGTGGCGCTGGAAGGACAAATAAGTTACGGCGTCAATGCCACACTTGCTGCGGATCTCCTCGTCCCTACAGAAAGAAAGCGACAACTGTCTCAGAGGGGGGCCCTATCAAGAGGACAATCCCAAATATATTAGACTTTCGAAATAGAAAAGACAAATGTCAATCAGAATGTATGCAGGTATTGTCTATTTTCACTCATCCAGAGTAAAGCTGTGGCACCACTGGTTTGGTGGTTACTTGACAGGAAGTTTGGGAAAACCGAGAATATAAAATAGAAAAAAAAAAAGGGATGCTGGTCTCACAAGAGCCCACACACATGAAGAACTTACAGGGTGGCTTTACACTTTTCCCAGGGATCCCAGAGTTAGTCACTGGCACGAGAGCTAAAAGCAGGCAGCCAAACCCCACCATAATACTATGGAAAGCAATGAACACCATGGAAATTGTTTTGTTTTTTTACAACCCTGAATCTGTTATGTCAGTCAGAGTCAGAGCAAACACTCAGTGGGAAACCTCGGCACCAGTGGTTACATGAGGCCAGACTTGTTTGTTTTTGCTCATCAATGAGAGAGAACATGACCTTAGATTTTACGATGACATCAGCTTTTGAGAACAGAGGGCCATTACAAAAAAAAAAAAAGTCAAAGTCAACTTACTTCATATGGTAAAGAGATGTGAGCCATGAACAGAACCCCTGGAATAACAGAAGCATTCAGAAGATGAGTTTTCACAATACTACATTAGTGAAGTCTCTCAATGACATTATTGTCTCCGTCAGGGCCTTAATAGTAGCAACTAAAAACATCACCACGAAGGTAAAACTTACAATGTCCTTTGTCTCAGAGTCAGAAGGGCTCGACTCAGAGGGAGACTTCTCCTTCTCACTTGGTTCTCCATAGAACAGGGATGTGAGACTAAAGTGTGGGGACAACAAATATGATTAGGAGAAAAAAAAACATTCACTAAACTGACATGTCATCCGAGGGGATGTTGAAATTATTTCCCGACCCAACTATTGTCTGTGTTCTTGGGTTGACCAGGACATTGCAAAACAAGCGACATAATTTAAATAAACTACAAATTGTTAAGTGCGAGTGTTGTAAGGGAATAGCAAAAAAAGTCAGGATGATTATGATTGTTAAACCAACACAGAATATTTAGCAAATACAAATCTGCCCCCTGGAGGTTGCGAGCAGCTTGAGAGACGAGAGCTCAGAGCAACCTCATCCCATTGAATGAGTTAAAAAAACAAAAACAAACAAAAAAACAACAACGATAGTTTCCGCATGGCGCACTGTAGTGTGGGTCTCAGGACAGTGCAGGGGTGATGGCAGCATTATGCCAGCTTGTCCTTATTCGGCACTGGTGGCTGAGTGACCGAACAGGAAGTAACCCGGTGCCTTTCCCTGCTGGTTTGGATACAAAGTTATCCGTAGCTCAGCAAAAAGCGTTGCAGTGTCAGTGTTACAGTAGAAAGCGAGGAGGAGATAAGCAGCAGTTCAAAGAAGGGTAAAAAGCAATATAATTTTATTTTACAGAGACTTTAATTGTTATGCTTGTCACTATAGCTCTGAGGCACAGATAGATGAACAAAGGGACATTATTTGTAAATAAACAATTTTCCAGAACAACTAACTAAAATTGGACAATTTCCAGCAGAATACCTGATGATCTCTAGCGGCATCCGGGTTGGGAATCATTTCCTTGTTTAAAGAATGTGGTCAATCGATATAGACAAACACGCATTCAGTTAAAGCCACATTCACACCAACAAAGAATGTAGAGTCTTGAATTAACCTGACATGTATGTTTATGGAATGTAGAAGGAAGCACGGGGAAGGAAATGCACAATCCACCCAGGAGGGCCGGGGTCGAGATTCTAAGCCCCTCGACCCCCAGAACTGTGATGAAGATATACTAAGCACCATTGAGTGATTTGAAGACATTGTAAAATTGTTAGCTCGTTGATTCCCATGAATAACAACCTTTTCACCAAAGCTCAGATAAATGTAACATCTCACACATGCGGA
The DNA here is from genome assembly GCA_901007745.1 of Hippocampus kuda. Lineage (NCBI taxonomy): Eukaryota > Metazoa > Chordata > Actinopteri > Syngnathiformes > Syngnathidae > Hippocampus > Hippocampus kuda. The sequence goes on along the minus strand of CAAKHF010025182.1, from coordinate 58,316 downwards.
GCATCCTATGCAGTACTTTACACAGCCAGCAGGGAGCGCTAGTGGTTGCAGCATCAGTGCCTTCATCGGAGAAGAATCTTATGCCTCCCTTCTTGAATTTTGCCAAGGCTCACCGCTACTATCACCCATTTTCATAAAGACACGGATTCACCTGTCGTTGTCCATCAGCAGAGCCAGGCGGCCATAGTCCCAAGCAGCCTTCCTCAGACAGGAGAAGATGAGTAAAAGGAACTGTGAACCAAATCATACATGGAAAATGTCAAATTTTGCCAGGCAGCTCAGCTTGCTCATACAAACAAAGTCATATTTGCAACAACAACAACACAGAATGTAGTCATTAGCCTTGAATCATCTCCCGGTAATTATGCTAAGTCGTTATTAATGACTTTTAATGATGTTGCAGCCTCATTTGTCCCACAGGTAGATACGCTCTAAAAGGTGTTTGACCTTCTAAAGGTGTTTAAACAGTTCGCTGACATGAACTATTTCATGTTTTTAGACGAACCGTGTGTTCCCACCACTATAGCATTAATCCATCTGGGGTGGGGGTTGGGGGGGGGGTGGTGACATACATCCCATGATGTGATGATGTCTTGTTATCCATAAATCCATCCATCAATTTTCTGATATCATTGATTGCAAATCATGTATTTTGACCATGACAACCAACGTTACAAGACATCTTGCTCCATTTGAGTAGTGTACGGTTGTCGTGGAAACTGCCAGGCAGCTCAGCTTGCTCATACAAATACATGCCGCGCACTCAACAAATACGGTCAACAGCCAAATCTAAAAGGCTCATTTACATTACTAAAGTGGAGCAAAATTGCCTCTCGTAAAATAGAATTCAATCCAATTGTGGATTAAGAATATACCGCAGTCAGCCACATTAAAGAGAATTAGCCTCAAATAGTTCCGGCTGAGTATCAAACAGAATGAGAAATGAAAAAGGACTAAAAACGCTGATGAAAGTTCAATTTCAATTACCGCCTTAAATCATTTAGTCTTGTGAGTTGAGAGGAGATTTAGGTCGGTGGGTGATGAATAGCATCCATGCTAATGGAAGCATAATTGATGAGTGATTCATTCTTTACATGTGTAAGCAATCAGGGCAACTGTGACTGGGGAGTGACCATAAATCAGCATGTGAGCAAACTTTGAGATCATCTCCCCATGTTTATTTCTTCACATCCGTTGATGAGCTGTTATTTTATTTGTCTTTGGCTTGATGTGTGGGCACGCGCTCCTCCAATCCCTCAGATGATGTATTCCGTATGATGATGGAATTGATGCAGAGGCGTGCTCCTGCTACCTTCAAGGGGGGGCGGGAAGCATGTTTTGACTCATGCTTGTCATTAACAGACATTGCTCAAGCCTCTCTGTTGCCTTGACAACCCACGGTGATGAAATGAGCCAATTAAAACAAGGAAGTGGCAGATTGAAAGTGGTATCAGAGCAGAATGGAGCCTGACAAGGCCTGACAGCAAAAAACAGTTCGCTGACAGCTGAGAACGGAAGCCTATTATTATCTGCCAAACTTTAGGAAAATAGCCTTGTTTGCACTTGTAAACACTTTTCATTCCAGGAAAAAAAAAAGGAGTTTAAGATGTCACTGTAATTGGCACTTTGAAATGTTTTTTGTTTTTTTGTTCCTCTGCACGCTAAGCTACATTGATAGAAGCCTAAAATACTCTGAAACAAACCTTTTCACAACAGCACTATTTGTCACAGCTGAGGGGCCCCGAGTATCGAAAGAGTAAAATGAGAGCTCAGATTTGATTTCAGAGGCTTTCTCTGAGTAAAATGAGCTCAGCAGGGAATACAAAAGTGACTAGAGAGAGATATTTTTAGACACTCTGAATTCCACACCGCACAAAATCAAAATGATCAATCTGACTTTCAGTACATAGTCGTTGTATGCTAACACTTCATTGAGGTCAATGACTCGTTATAAAATACAGCCTTTTGGAAGTTTCTGTGATGAATGCAGTAGCTCTGTATATGGAAGTCTCAATGTACGTTGTGCAGGTTCAGCGACTGCAATGCTCACCATCCACAAGATCACATTGACGGCCAAGACTGTGGGTATGCCCCCAAAGGGCAGACCCTGGAGGACACTGCTGCGCGAGTGTGAGCGGTAGCATCTCTCTGCTGTGCTGTTTTCATCCCCGATTGAGTCCAGGAGACCCAGGTCATTCAGCACCAAGGACCTCCCTTCCACAGGGGGCGCTCTGGACATGAACAGTGCAGAGTCAGCCATCAGCACTGGACCATACCTATACAAATAGAATGAACAATGACATTTAGAAGGCAATGTTTTTAAGTCATCGTATAAAAATAGTTGTGTATTTCCTAAAATAGTGACGAAATACGCTGTCTCTAAAGCACTGGTGTCAAACTCAAGGCCCGGGGGCCAGATCCGGCCCACCACATCATTTTATGTGGCTCGTTGAAGCAAATCACGTGTGTCAACTTTGATGATGCTTGCTAAAAGCTGTCCCAAAATGTCAAATTGTCATGTGTAATAAATAACGTTGAGACTTTGCAATAATTTTGCTGTCCTATTTACACTCACTTGAACAATAATTGAACAAACAACACACAAATAGTTGTCTGATTTAAAAACTAGTAATCCATCAATTTGTTTTGTACAAGTAATAATACAATGAGATGATGAAACATTTATTCGGTTTCACTGTCGTAAAGGCCCTCTGAGGGAACACGTATCTCCAAAGTGGCCCACGACAAAAAATGAGTTTGACACCCCTGCTCTAAAGTTAGCATTTAGCCGCGCAATCAAAGCCATTGTGTTCCGCACCAGGTCAAGCATCAAGGTTCAGTCTAATGACCATTAGATTCCATTAGCAGCCATTGATCTTTTCCTCAATCTGACAAAAGTAATTGAGATGACACGTAAAAACCACAGAAATCAATTTGATTAACCTTCCAGTCCTAAAAAAAAAACAAACCTGGATTTGTTGCAGAGAGATGCGAACAAATCAGTTTGAAGTCAGGGACAACCCTGTTGTTGTTGAGAGAATGAAGAGGCTTGGTTGAACCATGAAATAGTCTGTTTACTCAACTGCATGTTTGAACAGCTGAGTCCTGCCTTTTTTGTGCACTTTCCTGTGCAGAGCATGCAAAGGATATGATCATTCACAGCACCATGACCACCGACATGAAGCAGAAATAATCCACAGGCAACACACAGAAATGGCCACACACAAGAAAAAGATCAATGCAGTCAGAGTTGTTCAGTTTGTTGACACTTTCGATGAAAATACTGCAGAACCAACAATGCATTGCATCAATATGGAGTCTAGTCATCATCACATTTACGTGGAAAAATAAGTCTTGACAATACATTCAGGAAGTGTTTAGACAGTGACACACACAGGAATCTTATTTCCCCTTTGCACAATCATTGAATGTGAATTTAATAGTAACCCGATGAGTGAAGTCAACACATTGTCAAAAAAACAGACAAAGAAACACCATTCCCAAACTGACTCAAAATGAACAACAACAAAGTGTGGAATTCATCGAGTGCTGAAACAAAGTGAAAAGCATGAACAAGCCGTCATGGGCTCATAGGCTTTTGATCTTTCGACAAGTAGTCGTCAAAAGATGCAAACTCCACCTCCAGAAAAGAGCAGGATGCCGACTACGGTGTGGAATCGCGCATTTGGCCAGAGTGACTCAGCATTTTTCACGCTGTGGAGATCACAGGCTTCAAAAGCTGAACAGTCCAACATGCTTGCTCTCATCCTGTCATATCCATTCCCTCTATATCCTTTTGAACTCAGAAGTTTGTCTAATCCTGTCCCTCCTGCGTTTCGCTAAAACTGGCTTCCGAAGCCGAGGCAGCAGATGTTATTCCTCACACAGGCGGTGTCAGGGAAGTCTGTGTTGTGCACATCCCAGGTGCTGAACTAAATCTGTATTTGACAACATAACAGTTGCAAAACAAAAAAACTGGAAAAGGCAACTGCTCTGCTAATTGGATTCCTGCCCAAAAATAGCAGTATATGTGTGTGTGTGTGTGTGTGTATATAACTGCGGATGCCATCTCCTAGGTGGCAGACAAAACGAATGAAACTGCAACTCGGTGACACCCTGCAACGATGCTTTACTCTCCCTGCTTATATTTCCAGTAAAGCGGCGCTGGTGGCCACCGCAAACATTATCTCTGAGCACCGTGGCTTTCGAGTCATTAACAACCACTGAAAACACAAAGTCTCTCATACAAGCAACTCGGTATGTCAGCAAAAAGCTCATAATGACAATGCAAAACGGTAATGGGTAATTGCTGTGGATTTATACGAAAAGGCCACACATTCTGCATGCTTTTACAAATCAGAAAAGTATTATGCTAAGATTATATAGCTTATTCTTGCGAGAATTGTTTCGGGTTTTATTTGATCGTTTTGATGCAACTCTTTGTGTAGTTAACATTGCTTGTCTTTAAAAATAATTCTCAGCGAAGATATTTTGTCGAAAGATTAAGTCAGAAATGTAGAGGAAAGGGTGGCCCGGTGAATAACTGGTCAACGTGTTTGCCTCACAGTGCAGAGGGGCAAGGCTCGATTCCGGCCCCGGCTTCCCAGTGTGGAGTTTGCCTGTTCTCCCGGGGCCCGCGTGGGCTTTCTCCGGGTACTCCGGTTTCCTCCCACATTCCAAAAACATGCATGGCAGGCTGATTGAACACTCTAAATTGTCCCTAGGCGTGAGTGTGAGTGTGGATGGTTGTTCGTCTCTGTGTGCCCTGCGATTGGCTGGCAACCAGTTCAGGGTGTCCCCCACCTCCTGCCCAAAGACAGATGGGATAGGCTCCAGCACCCCACGTGACCCTTGTGAGGATAAGCGGATCAGAAAATGGATGGATGGATGGATGGATTGAGAAAATTTGCAAGTGAAATTTATATATTGTACAATTTTGTCCTGATCTAAATAAAGGACTTCACGTCAGTTGGTATCGTGGTTTTATAGTGCAAAAATCGCAGTGGCACACACAAGCACTCCATCATACCGGGAGTGGGGTAAGATTCTGCCCCTTTTACATATTGAAATAAACTCACCTATCTATCCATCCATCGCTTGTATTAGACCTCATGTGTTGTGTTATTTTTGTTATTTTGATTTCAAAATGGTGCCGCGAGAGTGGCTGCCTTTCCAGCAGCTCCTATATTTTGTTGTTCTACTTCTTCCTTTCATAACTTTGCTGCTGTGAATTGGGAATTTCTCCATTGCGAGACTAATAAAGGTTTTCTTATCTTATCTTATGAGAGTCTCATCAAAATGTCAAGTTTGATGACACCATGACTGGATTGATAATCACTCAAATTTTGCTCATAGTTGGAACTGGGACGTCGACGTAAAATTAGAATTCTGAATGAGTTTGTCTACCAAAGTATTTTTTTTTCAGCATTTGTGAATTAAAAGTGACATCCAAACAACAAATTATCCAGTTTTCCAATTTAAAAAATGTTTCGAACCAAGCACCAACCAGGAAGTCGTTAGACAGATAAACAAGCTCTCCCATCCTGTTGTCAAAAAGATTTATCGCCTGCCTGAAAGAGAGATGAGCTTGTTTTGGCAGAGAAATGAACAATAAATAAAAGCCTGCGTGCACTCTCAAACCTGTGCACCTAATCAAGTGCCAGTCACTCAGAGGGAGCGAGCAGACTACCCGTGGGGTCAACTTGCAATTAGCATGAAATTAGAGAGCTTCAGAGCTGTTGTTCCCTCTGTGACAACCCTGCCTGTAACCTTTATTTAACGCCAGCGCGCGACAGAGCAGGAGGTATTTTACATGTTAGTTGGTTACTTGCTTTTTCTGAGATGAAGATGGACAAACATGGACAAAAGTACTTCTTGCGATTCAAAACTGAACTTGGGGGAGGGTGCTTTGACAAAAATTAATGGCCAGTTTTGAAAGAATGCTTATAATAGTGTCTGTGTTTGGAGCAGTGTTTAACTGCACAGCGCCATATTGAGAGCTGTTACAAATATTTTGGTTACCTTTTAGATATCTGAGACAAGATGAGTCCAAAGTATGATATTGGTGCAGTTGTACTCGACTGCACATTACAAGAATATGGCAAAAAAAAAAAAAGAGAGAAAGAGAGTACATCATCCATAATAGCTATTGTCATTTAAAAAAATGAGTGTTATTATCTTTGAAAATGGGATTAGGGCAACATTACAACAGGTGCACAGGATCTAGCAGATGGCCCTTCATTCAGGGAAGAAATTCAGAGACAAAATTATTGTGTAAAACTAAACTCATAAACCTTTAGTACTGCTTTGGGAGTACTTAATGTCTGCCTGACTTTATCGTATAGTGGTCCTGTCAACTCTACTTGTTTCTTGGCTTTGTGAGGGAGTGGAGCCCTCGACACCAACTGGCTAAGAGTGAGTGTGATATTCGGGGAGAAGGTGCAAACTTACAAAATTGGCAAGGAAACCCCCATTGAATTTTGGCGAGTGCTTGGATAAAGGTGCCAATCAATTAATCAGTGAAAAGTACAGTACACAACCTAGTGAGTAGAATGCCTCAGAATCATAATGACAATGCTCATCTGTTTCATCCAATCATCCATCCATTTACGACCACATACGCTTCTATTTTCTCCCGACCTTTGTTTGACCTCCGTTGACGGAAATCCGTGCTATACTCAGTGACCACTTAATGACTTTCATTATCTTACCATATTGCTAAAATGACACATTTAACGATTCCACAGAACGTTGTTAGCTGTACCAAAGCTTGAATATACAACAAAGCAATATGTACAAATAAAGAACTACATTGATTGGGCACACACCGGGGGGGGATCCGTCTGCTGAATGTACTTTCTAATTTTTGAGAAATTAGAAAGTACATTCAATTATTTTTATAATTTTTTTCAATTATTTTTATCATTTTATTTCGTCAAGTAGATGCACCAAATAAATTCATCTGAATCCAGATACATTAAATATCCCCAAATCTTTGTTCAGTGTACAGGCTTGTGTTGTGCTGGTTGAAGGGATACGGTCATTAAATCGACACAGTATGTTCATGTTAGAATAGCCTGCGTCGAGCCTTTGTTAACTGTCCGAGTGAAAATCTCTGACAGTTCATCACACAGCTCTCAGATTAGGTCAATATAGATGTATGTTGTGTAGATCTGTGAGATGTAGTTGAACAACGACAAGCAGACGATAATACATCATCACATAGCCTTCCTTTGACGGGCGAACGGGCCTCAGCATGGCGATGAGCAATAACTACTCACTCGAGCCATGCACAACAAACCAAACACCTGCTTCCTGTCTGGCTGCACATGCTCAGTCAGGCCCCGGGGGAGTTCAGTGTGTCTGCTCTGCTGCAGTGTGGACAACCCTCATTAGAACCCATCTGGCATCTTGGTACAACTTGAGTCCAGCATGGATTGAAATTGCAACAACACAATCTAAAATCTCGCCAATCGGTACTGCGTTTGCTGTAGATTACTTTACACAGAGCCTCCAGGAGCACATCCAAAATGTGCCCAAGAAAACCTGAGTCATTATTGTTAGCGCCAAAAAGTGCAAACACTGCTGATTACAACAGACAACACCTTTGAGATGTCTCTGATATTCAGAGCCAAAATGCAGTCCAACATACCATAGCTTTGCTCAAACTCAAAATGATTCTTATTCCATTTTGTTTGTTTGTTTGTTTGTTTGTTTGTTTTTATCTCTGGAGGCAACCTAAATATTGAGTTGAAATAACATCCATCCATCCATTTTCTGATCTGCGTAATCTCACAAGGGCCACAGGGGGGTGCTGGAGCCTATCCCAGTTGTCTTGGGGCAGTAGGCGGGGGACACCCTGAACTGGTTGCCAGCCAATCGCAGGGCACACATAAACGAACAACCATCCGTGCTCACACCAAGGGACAATTTTGAGAGTTCCATTAACCTGCCACGCATGTTTTCGGAATGTGGGAGGAAACTGGAGTACCCGGAGAAAACCCACGCAGGCATGGGGAGAACGTGCAAACTCCACACACTACAACATGCCGTGTCATATTTATTTAGCTTCTTATTATTCAGCTGTCTGGGACAAAAGTATTTTCTACTCTATTTGCTGAGATGGGAAAATGACCAACATGAATAAAGGCTTCCCTAATTGAATCATTTGCTGTTGAGTGCTGATGACTAATGCACCGAAGCAGTCAATTTGAGCTATTCAAACCATTTCATGAACGACATTTTCCTGTAAACATCTAACCAGCAGTGTCATCAGCGTAATTCTTGTCATACCATATACAGTACTTGCCTTATATGTGAAACAAAGATGAACACTGTTCATATTTCACATGTGAGCTAAGATCGCTCATTGATGGCAATTAATTTGCCTGACTTCCATGCAAGCTGTGTGGGTTCATGTCCTCACTCAGTGACAGCGTGACTGAATGGCTGTTCCTCGCATATTAGCGCTGCGATTAACTGGTCATCAGTCCAGATTGTCATCTTTCACCAAAAGTCAGCTGCGATAAGCTCTCGTCTTGTGATCCTGAACAGGATAAGCGGCAAGTAAAAGTGGAAGGATGGACCTCAGATTGTACATGACGAATTTCACACTAAATCTTAACCGTTGTAATGAGGTTTATTTTTGTGTGGAGAACACGTAAACTAAATCACCACACAGTTAAGAAAAGAAAAGCAAAAGGCCAATATTGTGTTAAGAACATAACTGCCACTCTTTATGTGCAGACCCACATACTGTCGGTCTGGTCAACGTCTTGCGCGGTATTGTATTTATCTGCGCTCGGTGGAATCAAAACCACAAAAAATGGGTACATGCTACTGTCCGTCATAACTGCACAAGAGTTATTGCATCACACTGCTTTGCGAACACTCAATTCAATGCAAATTCACATCAAAATCGGACACAAGGAGCAGTCAATTCAAATTTTACATTTAAGTTGCTAGACAGACCGAAAGACATGAAGCACTGTGCATGTGGTCAATTCAAACTGAATTGATGAATTTCAAATACATAGATAAATAAAATCAAAACACCTTGGATTAGCAATGGCACAATAGTGGAAAAAAACGGTAATTGCGAAGAAGTCAGTCGATCGTGTGGAATTGACGCAAAATGGAGTGCACTACTTTGCTGCAACTGGCACCGGAGACTAAATTCGTTTACGCCAAGCTGTACTATGACACAGCTCCTCCAGGCAGCATTATCCGGCTCAGTACAACACGGACATGAAAAACGGCATATTTTATTGACTGACTGATCATTACCTTTCCCCCTAGTCGGCCCCTACTATGGCCTTTGGCATTCCTCCTCCACTTCCCCCATCTTTCTGATCTTTCTGTGCAAGTGGAACTGTTCACCTACTCATGGTGCTGAACGATAACAAGCACTCAACACACACAGAAAATGAAAACACAGCCAGCCAGCCAACCACTAACCACGTACTGTAGGTCCTTGCTGACTGCCTTACAGCTGTTCCGGTATTCATCGGACAACTACGAGGCTTTTTTTTACTTGACTCTCACAGGTTTGCCTCTTGAAATATTCACGTTTAGATGGTGCCTGAAAATGACCAGCATTCAATTGAAAGTCTTCGCTGCATGCATTCTTGGATGAAATATTAAAGCAATCCATTGAAGACAACAAACAGGGTTTTTGAACAAAAAATATGAAACGGGTTTGCTCAAACAACAGGATGCTATATCTTGATCGCGAGAATAAGAATGATCACTAGAATAAAACGACCGCATTTAAGATTTGCTGTCTGTTTCCAGGCGGCACAGGGGTCGACTCTTTAGCATGTCGGCCTCACAGTGCAGAGGTGCAGGGTTCGGTTGGGCCTTCCTGTGTGAAGTTTGTATATTCGCCGCATGCCTGCGTGAATTTTCTCAGAATACTGCGGTTTGCTCCCACGTTCCAAAAACATGCATGGTAGGTTGAAAGGGCATTCCATATTGTTCCGAGGAGTGATTGTGAGTGCAAATGGTTGTTCGTCTATGTGTGCCCTGCGATTGGCTGCCAACCAGTTCAGGGTGTAGCCCGCCCACTGCCCCCAGACAACTGAGATAGGCTCCAGCACTGCCCGTGACCCTTAGAAAATGGATGGATGGATGTTTCCATATAGTTGCTTATCACTACATAACTTAATTTACATTTTATCCTAACATTTTAGACATTCTTCCCCATATTGAAATTCCCACTTTGAAATTCAGCGTTAAAACCACTAACACTACAGTGACTTTCTCTCAATATTAACAGTATCAACATCAATACTGGGGCGACAATAAAGACTTGTCAGATCTGTATTTGTTGTTGGGTTACAAAAGTGCGGCCCCCGCCAGCATTTAAGTTTCCCCATCCCTGAAATAGATATTGTTTCCCGAGTGGATAGAGGCAATAAAAACAGCAACAGTCACACTTTGGCACCATTGGTCCCTGCTGTCATCGCTCCAGTCTGCAACCAGCCACGCCCACCTCAAGTCACTTTGCTTCCAGTGACACAGAGGTTTTCCTAATCACTAATCAAGCCTCTTCTGCCCATTTACTCATCACCAGGTTCTTCTTTACTCTCCCATGCTCAGCTGTTTTCTGTGGATTGATCTGAACTTGCGCTTCTTGCCTTGTGTTCCTCCCAGGAATCACCTTGGCTTTTTGTCCACAACCACGAGTTCTGCCTTTGTACTTTTTGCTTGTCTCCATGGCTGTTCTGTATGTTGTTTTGCTACAACATCACAGGGAGTTTGCCCATCCTGCTTTCTGAGGGTTGGGGAGCATTATTTGTGCTAGGCTCCCAACTCCGCCCAAATTTACAGAGACTCTTTATCTGGACTTTAAATTGAACTGCGTTAGTACTCACTCGTTAGTGACTGGATAGAAACCATTGCCAGCTGTTACTGTGGCCTGGTGTGTAGCATTTGGGTTTCACACACGCCCGAGTCAACAACAGCCAAACAAATTGTAAATGATTCTTAGCTTAAACATCAACAAATAAATTGCTCACTGTGTGTATTATTACACGCACAGCGACCCTATGCATGTCTTGATAAGCATACCGATGTGGGCTGAGTGTTGACATGAAATGCAATGTAATTAGCTTGGATTCAACAGGTCAAGCTACTAAACAAGTGATGCCTTTGTGCATCTACGTGACTGCAAACACTGAGATAAAAGACACAGACTAAATCAGAATAGGCTCCTTATCTACCAAGAGGAACCTGCCAGATAAGGAGTGAATGGAAAGCACACAAAGTGGAATGAGGAGATGGCATATTGTAGTGGAAAAAAAAAAGAAACAGAAGCTGCGTTGTCTGTGTTTTGGGTGTAGCACGTTGCCAGAGACCTCTTCCCCCTCGCCATACGTCCACTAAAAACACTGTAATGTTGCGCAATCAAAAGTCTTTTGAACGGGATCGTCTCCGATCTATGCAGGCGACTCCTCGCCTTGCTGCGGCGCTCACAAGTGTCTAGCCATCAGCCACCCTCCTACTGCAACTTGTAAAACGGCTGCGACATCAATGGCGTAATGAATCCCACCGATGCGCGTTTTAGTCAGAGTGCGGACGGATAATGTCCAAATGCGCCCGACTCACCTCAAAACGCTCGCTGGTCGGCTGGCGTGATTGAACAGAAGGAGAAGCCGCCGTAGTGTTTTTGTCTTCTCCAGCCAAGAAACTCCCACCTTCCCAGGGACCGTCTAAAAGTTCAACACCTGCCAGCGCGCAGCTCTAAGGGAGTGTCAACGAACGAACACGTGTACAATTGCGACACATTATGTACAATATGTTGGTTGGCCATTTAAGTAGAACAGATCCCATGCAAAAAAAGTGGCAGAAATACAGAAACTTTGCTTAAGTAGAAGTGCCTTAGCGATTTGTCTCCTTAATTAAAAGCAAAAAAGTAAAGCCTCTTGTACTTAATTACAAAACTATTTTGTTTTCACTATCAATTATATGCAATGCCCAGTGAGAACTGTAGATAACTTGGAACAATGAACGAAACACGTTGTGTTTTTTGTTTTATCCGACGGCTTGCTGGCATTGTTTCAAGTGTGTTCCCGTGGCTTTTCGAACAATGTAACCTACAGCAGTTGTAGTTGTCACAAAGCACTTTCCATCTACTGTACTGTAACATAAAATAACAATATAACGACAAAAGTGAAAGCAGTAAATTAAAACGCAAGTTAATGACACCATAAAACAATAAAATTGTGACAGTCTCATATTGGCTTGAAAAAGCCAAAGAATAAAGATGTGTCTTCAAAACGAGTTTTAAAAATGGACAGGGAGAGAGAGAGAGAGAGAGGGCTTGCCGAACATTTTAGCGGAAGGTCATTCAGGGGAGGACCAGCAACCGAAAAGGTTTGATCCCCTCTGAGGCTCTGCTTAGTCCTCGGCACCTCCAGTAGTGAATCTGTGATTTTCATTGTTTCAACGGAACTACTGAAACAAAAGACATTATATCATGTAATTATTGCATGAAATATTAGGCACACCTGCAAAATCCGACTGCAGTCTCCATATGAGCAATATTAAGGAGTCCCCTTATTGGTACTGGGGTTGCACTGTATCATACTCAGAAATGTTTCGAATATCTTTATTACCCCGTTGCAGCCATGAGGTATAAACAAAAACAAACACGAACTAGTACAGCATGCCACGATTTAGAAAATCATTATTCTTATCGCGAAGGTTATTATAGCTCTTCAGAGATGTTGCAGTGCTATCTGCTGGAAAATAGTTAGCATTGCACTTTCGCCACAATTACAGTAGTAATTTAAAGAGGTGGGCACACTTTGGTGTTAAAGGGCCGCATTTTTTATTCTTTTTTTAAAGATTGGTTCAGCTATTCTTAGAGGACTTTTTAAAAAATAATGTGCGTGTAATATATAGTTAATTTTGATAGTAGAATAGACACCTTAATGTCGATTAAAAAAAAAATGTATGAAAGATGGTTGGGAAAATCAAGGCTTCCCGCCAGCAGGAGGCGATGGAGCCAGGGGCAAGGACGCCACGAGTAAATAAAAGAATCTGTGAAGCCCCGCTGCACTTTCGGAGGCTCCGCGGTGCTGAAAAGGACAGCTCCTCCACGGCTGCAGGTACACGACCAATCTTGTCTCATCATCACCACCACCATCATGCTCGTGCTTCTTTTTGTCCTCCACGCCAAAATCGCACCAACGACGTCACCACGGTGCTTTAATAATTCATATATCGGTCAAGTGAACCGCGGATGGTTTAGGTTAACACTGGCTGTGTGGAATGAGTGGCGTTGGGAGGGCACGCCGAGGGTCATCCCCGTGTTTGCACGTCGAGTCTCCGAAACACAAGCATAGCTGTCGTCTTCCGTGCAAACGCTTAGCTATTCAGTTGTAGGTTAGCAGAGCACCGTGCAGAGGGCGAGGTATTTTTGGTTCACTCGTGGCCCCAAAGGGTCCAGGGAACCCAGTTTGGTCAAATGAGTTTTCTCCTGCAAAAAACCTGACACGCTTTCTTATTCCTTTGTTTATGTTGTGAAAGCGCTATATACATTCTTCTCTATGAATCATGTTTTAATTTATAAATTGATACATCATTTCAATTATTTCGTTGGGAAAGTGAGCTTTTAATCAAGTCGTCGGGTCTATCATCGAGTACGAAAATCATTCGTCTGTCCTCATTTGTTCATTAGTTTTCTCACTTGAATTACATGGTGCCCCCCCTCTCTCGTTCAAATTTGTTCCTCTGCAAGCCACTTTCAAAAAAATAAAAATTTAAGAACACTACTACCACTATCACAGTTAAAAAAAAACATCAATGCTATACAAAAACTATACAGTTAACAGTATGCCACTGTGCCGTGTAATGTCCATGAACTAGAACCCTTCACAATTGTTTAAGAACATGACAGAAGCAAAAACATGAATAAAATACATGGTACTCACCAAAGATGCTAATTATATCAGGATAGTCATAGTTGACTATAATGTTGACTGTGACGTGAAGTTTTGCTTTAACCAAGCATTCAGCGGATGGGAAACTGATGATGTCCTTAAGCCCTTTTGAGCCCGTTTCAAATCTAATTGTTTAAAGGAACAGTCTGATTGCTAACATAGCTTAGAGTACATTGGCCAGCGTTACAAGTCTGGGTTTGACCTGGGCAATACACTTAGAATGAAATCATATTGGACAAAAAAAAACCCCAAAACAACAACAACAACAACAACAAAAAAAAACATCCACCTAAACGACTGGAAATCCTTGCTGGCACTGACAGTCCTTGACTGGATGCGTTTGGATGTCGCCTGAACAGACACGTATTTTCCCACTTGGAAATAATCATTTTCAGTTTGCACTTCTCATCTGTGCCACCACTGGTGGTGATAGCATGATTAGCAGGATGACTTGTGTGTCTCCGACACAGGCATGTTCACCCGGATGCTCAAACTGAGGCTCCTCAATGCCGTGGCCCCTGCTTACTTTTTCATGGCGACTGTTGTCACCTTCGTCCTGCACTTTGGCTTCTTCATGCCAACGATCTTCCCCAGCTCCGACACGTCACCAGGAGGTTCCACAACCGTTCCCACTGTCATTTTCCTTTTCCTGATGTTCAACGCCCTTGGCAATTATGCAATGACGATCCTGTATCCCGCAGCGAGTGCCAACGAGATGGCGGTCCCGGTGTGTTCCCCGCACTGCTCGGACAAAGTGGACGCGCACTACCTCCTGAATGGCCGCCACTTCTGCAAACTGTGCAAGAAAGTGATACTCAAACGGGATCACCACTGCTTTTTCACCGGGAATTGTATCGGCAACAAAAACATGCGCTACTTCATCATGTTTTGCATCTACACCTCGTGCACGTGTTTGTACTCGTTGGTTCTTGGTGTGGCCTTCCTCACGGTGGAATACTCCATCTCTTTTGAAAACCCACTGACTTTCTTGACCCTTCTGCCCCTCTCCACTGGTTACTTCTTCACGGGTGAGTTTTCCATTTTCTTTTTCCCCAATCAACAAATCCACTCGATTATGACGTATGATTTAGGATGGAATTCCTGCCCCTCAATCCAGGAACAATCTCCGGCCTGCAGCTGTTCTTGGTGCTGATGCTGTATGTGTGGCTGGGCATCGGGCTGGTGTGTGCGGGCTTCTGTTGCCAGCAGGTGCTGCTGGTGGCCCGCGGCCAGACCTGGTGTCAGATGCAGAGGCGGCAGCTGGCGGAGAACCGCAGCCCCTGGAGAAGCAATCTCACGGATGTGTTTGGCTCCAACTGGGCGCTGGGCCTTATTCTGCCTGTCCACACAGCCCAGATGTGCTCTGAGGAGCCACTCAAGCAAGACTGAGCATTCATTTATCAGAAGCTTTCAATAATTCACACAGTAACACTTTCGAAGAAATGCTCTGCTGGGCGAATTGTAGACATACAAAAGACAGTGGAACCTCTTTATAGACTTTTGCGAAACATCTGCCTCTAAAATTGCACAAAAGCAGAGTTTGAAAGGTTTTACGCTGTCACAATTTGACCCTGGAGCAGAATCTTTGCTATTTCCCATGGGGGAAAAAAATACTTTTCTGGCCAAACAATTTGACTAATGTCCCGGGATGGATTATGCTTTTCAAATTTCCACACAAAAAATAAAAAGTCATTGAATTATGAACTTAATATTGAATTAAAACGACTCACCATTTGAGGAAAAGGGGAAGAGAACATGTTTGTGGAGCAATAGGTCACCCACAGGTGACCCCACACATTGCATTTGCGATTGGGCATTGGCAAAGTCTGGACGTACACTCCGTTCTTGGCTGAAAAATTTTGTTCTTTCCGAGCCCCGACCAAAGCCATAATAAGTATACAAATGCTTTTTGTTTGAGTGAGTGAGGAGCTTCATATAGACAAAAGTAAGGCTTTTGCTGCCATCTTGTGGCATCTATAGGCAATTCTAACCTTTTCCGGGGGTGGACGTAACTCATGGATTATGCTAATTGCGACAGGGCTCCGTGAATAGCATAAACGTACACTTAACATGGCTAGTTGGGATGAATGTTAGGATGTTAGTACACAAGATTAAAATGTGCCATTTAAACAAGTTTCTCTAGACTAGTTTCTCTCTCTCATGCTACTAATTAGCCATATTGCTTACAGGCACATGCTATTTATTTGAACAGCTGCTTGGTAAAATGATTTTGGATTCTTAATTACTGTTTCAATTTATTGTTTTGCTCGTGCTGTACCGAGGAGCCAAACATTTGTCATTGTCAGTATTAACCCTTTCAGGGACAGCGGTGACCACAGTGGACAGCTTATGTTATCCGTTTACAGCAGGGGTGTCAAACTCAGGTCCTGGAGGGCCACTGTCCTGCATGTTTTCCAAGTCTCCCTGTTGCAACACACCTGATTCAAATGATCAGATCATCACCAAGCTCTGCGGAAGCCTGACATTGAACGTGTTCATTTGAATCAGGTGTGTTGCAACAGGGAGACTTGGAAAACATGCAGGACAGTGGCCCTCCAGGACCTGAGTTTGACACCTATGGTTTACAGGTTGCATGAAAGGGTTAAGTTCCAATTTCTGTTCTATGGTTATCGTCACAACTTTTAAGAAGCAAAACAGATTTGCTGATGTCTCGTGTGAGGCTTTCAAAAGTTTTGTTCGACTTTTGAGCCACATTTTGGTTGACCTCCAAATTGAACAGCTTTTGGTCCACTTTCAAACTCCCAGAGGTTCCAATGCATTTGCTTTGCCATGACTTAAAAGTAGCTCTTGCCAATACATTCCTGTAAGGAGAGGAGCCATATACATCGAGCATATAGGAGTGTACATTTCTCTTTTATGAAGCGTTTTAGAATGCAATATTTAAACTCTTAAGCTTAATCATCAATAGGTCTTGCTTTGCATTTTTGTATTATGCTCTCAAATCGAATGCGACTTGATTGCTCCGACACACACGGCAGAGCGCATTCAGGAACTGTATTGTTTTTCCAGTTCTTAGGTTTGGCGTAAAGGGCTAGCATGTCAAGCATCACCACGACATTTGTTGTCTACTCTCCAGAATGCGACAGCTTGATTGTTGATGGGCTCGCTGCACAGTGTAATTATCCAGGGTATTAATCACAACGGTGCCATAACATGTCTTACGTGCTTCGTACTCAACGGCCCCACAGATGACGTAATTGCAGGACACTGCTGACACTAATGATGGGGTAAAGGACTTTGACACAGATGTACTACAGCTACTATTTGGCGTATTCGGCATTATACACAGGTAACAGATGTTTTAGATTTTGTTCAAGACTTTAATTCGTATGAAGCTCTTTTGCCTGTTGCTGGTAAAACACATAAACCCAAGTGCTTCGATGTATTCAATTTAACACCACTCAGGTGAGACGCCATACAAGGTAACCTCTTCAATTTAAATTATTTACAGGTGATAGGATGTTTTTAAGCGCAAAATAATGGACAGATAAGATTTTTTTTTCCAAAGTAAGTTTTATGACCATTCGTCAAGGTGACTTTTGCACAAGAGGCACGCTTCACATAAAGAAAGGTACAATTTGATTCTGTTCAAAACATTTCCGTCGTAATACTGCTGACTTGCCAAAATAAAAGGACTGTACAGTATTCTAGCTTATCATTAAAACTCACCCATGCACTTCATGGCTTCCTTGTCGTCACTGATTGTTGACTCTTTGGGGAGGCATGACATGGTGGACACCAATCCAAGCATTTGAAGCTCTAGCACAAGCACGCATATTCAAAAGGCACAGTAAATCATTCATTTTTACACATTTTAAAATAATAAATAAATCAAGCAGGTAGCGGGATTCTGGTAACTAAAGTGCAAAGTATGATATGTTATTACTTTCAGCTAGAATAACGGTCATGGTCTTACATTAAAAAAAGTAAAAAACAGCAACAGGAACAAAGATGGCAGTAACAGAAACACAGTAAATACAATTCTAGGGTTGCAGAACTTCACTTCACACACTTGAACCTTGTTTTTTTTAACTGATAGCACATTTTTATGGTAACTGTCCAATGTCAGTACATTGGACAGTTACCATAAAAATAGAAACAATAAATGTTTTCTTTTTGACAAGAACAACAAATAGTGAAAAACAAAGACAGGGAAATATTTTTTTAAATAATCTGCTGACACATGAAAAAGGGCAGATGGGTACCGTTTGTGTGACACTATTAAACCTTTAAAACACACACACACACACACACACACACACACACACATGAAAATGACTCACATGAATTGAAAATGATGGCATGCTAACATTTGCTACGTGGGGCAAAACATGACACGAACACAAGAGGTTATACGGATCTGTGTGAGAGTCGATGCAAATTGATATTTGACTATTTGCCTTAAAGGTACGATGTCAAGATACTGTACAACAGATGCCTTTCTAAATTATCATAGGATCATTGAAAAAATATTTTTCCAACCTTATTTCAAGGATTATTGAAAAACAAAATGTTCTCACAAGAGTTTTGGAGTGCCAAAGGACTCCTGCGAGTCGAATTACTGGTGAAGGAATTTAACCTAAGGTTGAACAAAAATCCAGTAGCCAATCTCAGCAAGGTATGATGTGACAAGGTGGCTCCCCATCAAATTTGAAAAAGTGCATGCATTACGTATTGGTTATCAAATATAACAATGGGAACTAAGAACGCTTTTACCTGAAATTGTTACCCGTTGACTTTTCGTACCTTACAAAAAATGAACACCACAAAATTACAGCATACTTCTACTGGAAAAAATCAATTTCAAACAAACCGAATGTCGGTCAATCTCATGAACCAAATCCTATTTGTAAGGTCAAATGAATATTATGATCTTGACTGCACTTTTTGTGAGCAACATGGGTGGCTAAAAAGTCTGATCACTTTACAAACATGGCAAGTTTACTAAAAACACATTTTCATTAAAAATAAGACAATCTTGTCAGAGAAACAGCTTCTCTTCGACTTTAGAGTGTGTTACTTTCGGTAAATTTATTTACTTTTTTTTTTATTTTAAAATCCTTCAGCGTCTGTGCATTGCGGCATGCTTTTATATGAGTCAGATGGCTTAGCCGTAGATTATGTTTGAGCTTTGCAGAAATAGGAACGTGATTGAAGACGAGGGTTTACTTATGCTTTGGTAACTTCCAATGGGTATTCCTGGATGTGCTTTCGTTTTAAATTTAGGAGGAAATTTGGAGGAATTTAGGAGTTCTGAATGTATGAGTTGCATCAGAAAGGTTGCACGACTGGAGTCACAAATGATATAGTTCAAATCCAACTACAAACTACAAGCAGTCCTCTTTAAAGTAACTCCCTGCAATCTGAAGTACTTTCCAAGCATTTATGCACTCCTGGAAGGATTCTCCAAGATCTTTGGCAGTGCCGCCATCACGGGCATCTTGATATTGGCCACATCTTTAAAACGGGCCATCTCGATGATTCCCTTGAACTTCGGAAAAAGGAAAAAAAAAATACACACAGCCATGTCAGGTGAGTAGGGAGGTTGCTGGAGCACAGTGATGTTCTTCTTCTTGGCCAGGGAGAGTTGGATGCTCAAGGAATTGTGAGCAGGGATGTGGTCATGGTGAAGCAGCCGTAAATGTTAACCGCCACAACTCTCGCACCGAACCAAGCAAAGGCTGCAAGATCTCTTTGCAGCCCAGCTGTTTGATGGGTGGTCCTGTGGCAACAACTCACAGTGGACACGATGTTTGGGTTTGAAATTTATCTTTGGTGACGCCAGTCCTGAAACCTTCCTGACGCACCCACCCAGCATGCACTCTACAACCCAACCTCCCTGGCAGGATGTGGCTGTAGTAATGATATCGGCTAGTATTTGATGTGGAGGCTGGTGAGATGCTGGTTCCTCACATTTTGCTAGTGCTTGTGAAGTCACCAAGATAGTGCAAAGTAGGTCTTTGCTAGTGTGGCTGGCTTCCCCCCTCATGTCCCATTACTTGTTAAAGTCCTGCAGACAGAGCTGGAGTTTAGTCCACAGCTGAGGGTCTCCGCTTCCCAGGGCTTCCAGCAGGAGCGCCGTATGCTCTTGGAGAAGCTGCAGCTGACTTTGGGTGCGCTTGTTGTCCTTGATCAGCTGTTTGGTGCGCATGGTGATGCCCAACAAGCCGCAGTTGCTGAGGATGTTGTAAGTATTGCTGAAACGCTTCAACTTATTGCACTCTGCCAAGAGGCCGTCCGGGTAAATGTCAGGGCACGGCTGGCTGTCATCAAGCTCAGTCCTAGATTGATATGTGCATGGGGGTACAGAGGTGGTCCCTGTCACTGAGGAAAGACACATCCTATTAAGCAGCTCAGAGCGCTCGGCTGGCACATGAGAGGGCTTTTTTGATACTTCTAACTTGGGCAAAGCTGCTTTGCTCGGAGCCTGTGGTTCCCACCCAGGTGTGGGGGTGCCGTGCTGCCGGTTGCCTTGTTGATGTCTCCTGTGTCGCTGGTCATAAACTGAAGACACATTTCCCCTCGATCTGGAGGATCCTGATCTCTTTGAGGGGCTTGGGGCGATTCTAGGATAGGACTTGTGAGTGGACGTGTAGCTTTTTGACTGGGGGATATTTTCAGGGGTTGTTTTTGGCGACATCATTGGTTGAAGCAGAACCATCTGAGATTGAGGCATGACATCAAGAGATGAAGGGGAGCACCACTGTTTGTCACATGGAGTCACTTGCGAAGGCTAAAGACAATGAGAAATAGTGATTACTAGATCTACTACGTAAGTGGAAGAAAAGATCATACAGGGGCCAGATTTATAACATACTATTCTATCACTAACCGGTGCTAAGTAGCGTGTTTTAGTCCTGATTTTGCCCCTTCTCGACCAAGGACTTCAAGCGTCAGACATCCTTAGGGTTTATAAAATGATTCTATAAGACTGTCCTTTGTTCTGAGGTGTGTTAAGAGATAATTTGGCCCGATAATAGAGCTTGTTTGTATATTGAACATATAAACAGAAAACGGAAAGTAAAAGGGAAGTAACAAGATTTTAAAAAAGGAAAAAAAAACCCCAAACGGTAATCATTTAGCACAGTTTACATGTTCAGAGGGAAGTAGGAAGCATTTTAAACAACGTATTTAGTCCTACCCCTTGTTCTTTGTGTATTTTGACTTGTTTCATATTAAGAGTTTGAAATAGATCGGTGCTAAAAACGTAAATATTAAACGTCTTCAATACTGTATTTACAACCAAAAATTGTTCCAAATGCAAAAATTTAATTACTCGTGAATCATTTCTCCGTGAATTGTAAGGTGGAATGTAATGTAGCCAGCAAAGAAACGACCTGCCTTAGGAACAGGGAAGTGGCTGTAAATAAAAATAAACATGCCCTACAGAGTATTATCATAAATTACATGACATGACTCCTTCTTGTGACCTGCCCCAAATGACTAAATAGACGATATGTTGCAATTCTTTTTTTATCTGGCATTTGGAAAAAATTACACCGCTCCACCTGACATTTTGTCTGCGCTACACTGGGACCGCTTTGCATACTGGTTTGCATCTGCCTTTTAGATGCGGTATGTAAGCACACAGTCAACCATCACAATTTTCATAGAGCTGCGTTTAACACAACTAATTTAATACGCTATCTGAAAAACTCATGTGCTGTCAGCTCCCACCCCCCAAAAAATATTTGATTTGGTTTGAACGACTGCTTCATTAAGCATATAAAAGGTGTCAGGCGCAAACAAACAAACAAATAAATAAATATGACTATTTAGACATTGCATCTGAACTCAGTATCGGCGGATCCTCAAAATCAGGTGACTCAGGAACAAATGTGACCGGGACATCCGTAGTACAGATGATAACACGCACACTTACGAAAGAAGCCTCACGGTCAGAGAAATCGCATCAGAATCCATTTTAAGGTAGTAAACACAGACCAAGAGGAAGTCCACTCTTGCCCGAACAATCGATTCACTGTTTCAGATTCAGATTCAGAAAACTTTATTTATCCCCGTGGGGCAATTAGAGATAGAGTTTGAGGATTTGAGCATGACCTGCTTGACTGAGAAGCTATACTGGCGTAACAAAATCAACCCTCATATTCAGTCACCGAGAGGCAGTACTGAAAGATACAAAATAGCGAGAAACAACAAGTAACCTCAGGTACAGAAAGACATTGAATCCAACGCCATACGGAGGCAGACAGCCTGACTCACATCCACACCGTCACTAAGTGGGAACTCAAAACAAGGTTGCCCCTGCATGCAAGTCAGGTGAAGGAAACCCTATAGTGACCACTGTCATGAATATATACGGCAAATGGTGACCACGTTCTGACTAAAAACCGGGATGTGTGTGTTCTACCCAATAAGTGTCTCAGCAATGGCGGATCAACAACCATACCTGTGTATTGGTGGTATCAAATAAGTACGCGAATATCTATCTTCCTCCGGTCTATGTCTACACCAAGTTCAATGCCAGTTCGGTTTCAATCTGCTCAGGCTGTCATAGGCAGAAAAGTACTTGTGTTCATGCTGCATTTACCTGATTGGGGATAAAGTTATTCATAATGAGCATCGGGGAAAGTCCGGCATACGAGGCTCCCATCAAGGCTAGCTGCACACCAGCCGGGTCCTGGCTGACGGCACATCTTTTCCCGCCTGCATCCTCAGAGTCGGTCACATCAACAGCACTCTGGTACTCCGAGCTGGCATCTGGAGGGTATGATTCAAGTCAGCTTATCACATTTGACTAGTGTAGAGCATTATAGAAACAGTTGGCAGATGTAGATAAGCATCTTGAGAGTCCCTGTAATAGAAACCAAACCATCAACCTAATGGGGTTTCAACCAGTCCAGATGATTTGCTTTTGTGTTACTTAAGACCTAACTGACCTAAGACAAGACACACAATGCGACAGAGATCTCTGTCTCTGATTGTGACTGACCTTATTCTACGTGTACCCTGCAATTGGCTGGCATGCGGTTCAGGGCGGATCCCGCCAACTGCCCGATGACAGTTGGGATAGGCTCAAGCACGCCCGCGACCCTCGTGAGGATGAGTGGATTAGAAAATGGATGGATGAATGATTTATTTTTGCTCCATTTACAGCACTTTCTGTAAAGCGGTGGTTGCATTTCTTTTCTTAATTCTCTTCATTTCCATTTCAGCACACAGATCTACACACAGGTTTCTTCTTTGTGTCTTCTGTATTTTTCTTCATTTCTTCTGCTTTTGAAGTAAAATTTTAATGTGCTGCCCCCTTTCAATGTTCAGACTGAGACACCACAGCCAGATTAAACAGTGCCTTTAGAACAACATGACAAATTTGTCTTTCTAAAACTCTGGTGAATTGGTCGGTATTCGTAAATGTTATTTGAAGCACTGATGTATTCAGTTTAATTCCTATATCATGGTTTTATAGTATCTCAATTATAGCTGTAAAACGTATTACTTTGAAATGTTTGGGTAAATAACTTTTTTCCACTGAATGTGCTCCATAATTAAATTATTAAACATAAAAAATTAAAACAATGGAATTTTTCTAAATAAAATCAAAATGTAATACAACGGGTAATGTTCAGAAAAAGAGTAGCTTCTTCTCTGCTCTTCTCCGCTTTGTGAATTAACATCTGGGTGGAAATGTGCTGATGTTAGCCATGCTTAGTGTTTATTTCACCAATTGTGAATACACTAACGAGCTAGTAATGTTCATTTCAAGACAATGTTGTATGAATATGAAGATTTTAAATACAAAAGCAGACAACTGAATTATTTGTGAATTACCACTTTTTTTCAGCTTCAACTTATTTTACTGAAAATTGAGCTTTTATTTTATTAACAGAGAGATGTCAATTTTGTCCATGAGTGTGTATTGTCAAAGGCTATATCAAAAGAGTGAAACAAAAGGTAATGGTTGTTAGACACAACATAGGCGTGATCTGAACAAGAATACAACAAAATACTAACCTGAGAAGCCCGAATCCCGTTCCAAATCCTGCTTGGATGCATCATGGTGTCTTACTCTGGTGATGGATGATGTCCTGTGCTGGACGGCTTGATTAAAACTGCTCATGTTTGGTTCACCCTGGAGAGAATATGCGAATAGATGATTATTAAATGGGATGTCACTTATATAGCACTTTACATCCTTTCCTCATTTACCTACTGATGACACAATATTATGAGCAATTGGGGGTTCAGTCTCTTGCTCAAGGACACTTCGAAAGGGCGCAATGACCGGGGATCGAACCCCCAACCTCTCGCCCACTGGGCCATAAATGTTGTGAGTTGTGACTTTTGGCTTGTCTCATCAGGGGGTGAGGAGTCATTCGCATGATGTTTTTGAGGAGGAGTAATTGATAAGCGAAACGAAACAAGTTGAATGATCGGTTTAATTATGAACACGATTTCTTTTTCAGGGTCATTAATTACATAAATAATGATCCGTGACAACGGTTTATTCGAGCACTCTACTGATTATGAATCCATCTGACCTCTGTTACGGCAGTGACGTAACGAGCAAACAATGCAAGTTCAACATATCTAGGAACAGAGTTGATAAGTAAACAACAGAATATACTGTAGTTGCAAACATTCACGGGTGCTACATGAGTAAAAGATCGACATTTACACATTGGGTGCCAGCGTTGCTGCGACGTTTGCTAAGTTAGCTAGCAAACGCAAACGTTCAGAGCCACCGCCGTCGTTTGCGTTAAAAAAAGTCTATTAAAATAATTAAAACTATCCGCTTTATTGTTGGTCGCGTGAGCTTTTTTTGAAAACTGTTTACAACGTACGGAAGATAATATTAGCATATCGTTGGCGTGGCAACCAGCGCTCCGAGACAAAAATGTCTATTTAAAAATGTGACTTAAACTGTAAGGCTTACCAGTAAGATTCAGGATAGATTGTCGTCAAATAGACACACATGCAAACTTGCTGACGTGTTTTAATTGGGGTCTTTTTATCCAGCCCTTTCCTGTTGCTTTCTCGTTATACCAGCAATGACGTCTCACGCAGTTTCTTCACTTCTTCTTTGGTCTACATAGCGGCAAAAATTAATATAAGTCGACATGTTGCCCCCTGTTGGAATATAACTGTTACTTGTTTTACTGAAATAACTAAACAAACAAAAAATAAATAATAACTTACAGGTTCCAGGAAACATGCATGTTAAAAACGGACGCTAAAAGCAAACAAAAATGCTTGGAATAACTGCAAGTGCATGTACGCTTTATCCAGGTGGACCAGGTTAAACAGTGGCCTTTAACCGAACAGAGTAATCTAGTGAGTCGCACTTCAAAGAGTTGATGCCCATCAAACCAAAACAAACACTGCTCGATCACTACGATTTTCTGTTATAAAAACGCTGCAAAGTAAGACCACAATGATTAAAAAAACGTAAATCATGAAGAATCAATTTCTTAACTGTTGAATCCTGCATTAAATCACGATAAATTACATTGAATTACTCAACAAAGTGTCAAGTGAACGAACAAGCAAATGTTATACAGTACAGCCAAACCACACAGGTGCATGTAATTCTGGTGAGTCGTGCTTATGGGAACGCCCCCCCCCAAAAAAAAACAAACAAAAAAACCCCCAACAACAATTACAATTTCACAAATCACGTTTATTTATGCAAAATGGTGTTGGAACATCGGTTTGTTTCATTGATAAACACTTATCATTTAGGTCAGAATTAAAAATAAAATGTTCAGTGTCCAGTCATGTGACGTAGAGCATGATCATGAGTCATGCGAGTTCATCTCGCTCATCAGCACTGTTTGTTCTTACAGACACTGGAGGGAGACATTTCACTTGGAACACAGTTATGAGTCAAGACAGATTTGGACAAACCATATTTTTGGTCCATTTTTATTCTGGCGTTTCTGTCAATAAATATAGATATTAAACACAAGTAACAAACTTTAAATACCAAAGAAATGTAACAATGACCATACCTGATACAGTGATAACAAGTGTAATCAGTCTGTTTGTTCCTACATTGCACTTGGCTCCCAGGTGTGTGTCCTTTTTATCAACAGTGTCACAGCAAGCTTTCCAGCAACGAAAGCACATTTTCTGTTGAACTATGTCATCACAAACGCTTTGCTCATCACCAGGTGGGCACGTCTTCACAACCCAACTGTTTGGAGTCTCCTGCTGTACACTCAGTGTTGAAAGAGAGCGAAAAGAGACGCTTGATGCTGTCAATGGGCTGGAAATAATTAGCGAGCCACACTGCAGCAAGACTTTGGCTGGCTGCTTCAGTTACCTTCGAGGGATCTGGCACCTGAACGACAAGACATGACACAGGGTCGTTTCGGTGCTCGGCCATTAGAATTGTTTCAATTTTGGGCCTTCACCTGTCACAGTCTTTTGTTTTTTGCTTCTCCTTTCGCCTGCGTCCTTTACCTCTTTGCCTTTTCCTACAAGATGCAAAGACAAAATATTGTTTGGAACCTCTCAAAAGTAAAATACATGTTTAAATTAACAGTATTTATTATATTACCTTTCAACCTTCCCAACAGGTTTTTTGACTCTGGGGAACAAAAGTCAACATAGTATGAAGGCAAAACATCAAAGAATATATTTTAACACGTTTATTATTAAACACACACACTAGCCACACTTGCATAATGAGATCAAATACAACAACTGAATCCAAAATTCAAGGATTCTTATTATTATTTTTCTAACTTGACCGAGACATTTTCTTTTAACAATATTTTCAGAACCATAGTTTGCAGTGGACAACACAGTGGATTTTTGGTTGTCTTGCTGTGTTCAAATCTCAGCACAGGCAATCCTGTGTGGGCTTAACATGTCATCCATTCATCCCACATTTCAAAAACATGCACATTTGGTTCATTGAAGACCGTATGGAGATGTGAGTGTGAATGGTTATTTGTCGATATGTGCCCTTTGATTGGCTGGCGACCAGTCCAGGGTGTAGGCAGTCTCTCACCCAAAGTCTGCCGAAAATGGCTCCACCTCACCCCTGACCTTAATGAGACGCAGGCACGGGGAGAACATGCAAACTCCACACAGAAAAGCCAGAACCGGAATCAAACCTTGCACCTGTGCATTGTATATATATATATATATATATATATATATATATATATACATACATATATACATATATATATATATATATATATACATACATATATTTTATATATATATATATATTTTTTTTTTTATTGAGAGAGGGACAGATACATATGATCTTGTGTTTTTTTTTCTTACCTACATTCACATGTCTGATGCTCCACAAAGGTCATTTCAACATATTCCTCTCCAAGCTCTGCTGGCCTTATTTTCAGCAGCTGAAGAAGAAATAAAGGGTGGCAATGAGGAATAAAGATGATGTCTAACATTCTTTGTCAAGCTGAAGTCTTACCTGCATTGTGACGTTAGTTGTGAGGGTGGGGTGGCACTCGAGCTTCTCATCTCCACAGCAGCCCGCACACCTCACCAGAGGCACACAGGCAGGGCTGTAGATGTGCTCCACCTCTGACGGGTACTCCTGCACCACCTCCACCAGCTTCTCGATGGTTCGACATAGGCTCCGAGCCCACACGTCTTGGAACAACAACACGGCAGGTGCTGCTCGCACAATTGCAAAAAATGCGAAGATTAAAAGATGGAAATTCACTTCTGTTAATATGAGATCATTTACAGTGGAATTATCATGTGCTATAATTAAATTACTGCATGTCTACCCTTGCCATCTCAGTCTCACAATGATGTTGCCACAAAGTGTATGTGCAAAGTTATTCGGTGTCGAGACAGAGCGACAAGTCCTTTTTTTTCTGAGGAAATATGGTATACAATTATGTATCATAAAACATGAGAGGATCCCTGGTTGAATGTGTTGTGGCCATCTAGAACTAGTTTTCAGGTTATACTGCATTTTAACATCCAATCTCAAGGTTGACTTCGATAGACTTATCTTTTTAGGTTTACTATAATTACAGTTAATGACCTGTCAAGTATCCAGAAATTTACATAATGTACAGTAAGCGGTCCCATGGGGTAGAAGTGTGTAAAAGTGTCCCAGTTGCAAAGTCACAGGGAGAAGAACGGGGTCAGCTACAGTTAACCAAACAGGGGAGGGAGCGAAAATAAACATGGGAAATATGGCGATGAACAGAGCCCCCGCTGGAGCCGTGCTGCCTCGCAGGCACCTCTGGGACTGCCTTGACCTCCGAGGCTACAGAACCGAGCCTGACACTGCAATAGCTGTTTATAAAAGCAGACGTGGGGAAGGGGAAGGCTGGGGAAGCATCCAGAGATGATGGCGGCATGAACTTTACACTGTAACACAAATGATCAAGCTAATACTGTTTTTCTAAATAAAATTGCAATGGACAGTGAATAATTTCCTTCGATGAATCAACAATTCACTTTTGTTTGAAATTTTAAATCCATGGACGGTCTGCCTGCATCACATTTAAGGGTCCAAAAATTGCTATTGGCAGTTATATTGCCATTCCTCCTCAAATAGTAGCTCTTTGCTTTTAGGATGCCACCATGGGTACTCAACAGGGTTAAGGTCAGGGGATGATGTTGGCCACAGACTTTCTTCAAATCTTCACAGATTTTGTCGAGGTTATTATGTCCCTCTCAGGCACCACTAAGGGCCTGACCATTTCACTCCAACCCCAAAGCTACATTTAATTTTCTAAATCAATATAGACCCACTTGAGGTCAACCATGTCCCAGTAATGTTTAACTGGCTTCGGCATCATAAGCATTAACCACGGGGAGCAGGTATCAGACAACCAAGATGATCTCGCATCGAGGAAGACCTCTAGGCAACACTTAAAATAATTTAAAATGATTTCCTTAACATAAAAGAAAGGAAATAGGGTATCAGAGGTTCGTTTTATTTGTCCAACTCTAATGCCTGGGCCACTGGATGTCTTTTTTTTTTTAATACATAATTGCCAGCAGGCGGTAGTCCAGTGGTTAGCACGTGGACTTCGCAGTGCGGAGGTACCGGGTTCGATTCCAGCTCCGGCCTCCCTGTGTGGAGTTTGCATGTTCTCCCCGGTCCTGCGTGGGTTTTCTCCGGGTGCTCCGGTTTCCTCCCACATTCCAAAAACATGCATGGCAGGCGGATTGAAGACTCCAAATTGTCCCTAGGTGTGAATGTGAGCGTGCATGGTTGTTTGTCTCTGTGTGCCCTGCGATTGGCTGGCAACCAATTCAGGGTGTCCCCCGCCTACTGCCCGAAGACAGCTGGGATAGGCTCCAGCACCCCCCGCGACCCTAGTGAGGATAAAGCGGTTCGGAAGATGAATGAATGAATAATTGCCAGCATGCACAGTTAGTACATGAAACTAAAGTTCGATTAGCAATATATTCTTCCCGTATACCAACTATTAAATTGACTAACTTCTGATAACATGGGAAAATATTTCACTTAGTGTACATTTAAAGCAACCCAAAATACTCACCGTGCATTGTGCTGTTTAGGTTCATTGTGGGTAGACTCTGAGGAAGAAAATGAATATTGATATTAAATACATTTCAAAAGACTGTTTAACACTCAGTTCAAGTATATTAATGTGAAATAACTTGGCAAATTCCTCCCCGATGAAAAAAACAACAACAATATTGTATGATCAGGTTCCTCCTTTTTTTTTTTTTTGTTTTTTTTAACTTGACATTCATGGTCCACCCATTTATGTTCCCAGCATCAGATGATAAACAAATTTGCTTTTGAAAACACAGATGCACTGGCTGACACCATCTGGGGAAGAGAAATCCCCTCTGGATAAAATCAACTCTCATGCAGGGTTTCTGGACTTGCTCACCTGCTTTCGCTTTCCTTTTTTTCCGTGCTTTACTGTAAAGGCACACTAACACAATTACGACTGAACAAGTTATATAACAATGACCAGACAGACAATGAATTTCCGCGATGCTGCTGCTTTTGACATGTCCAAAATGCATCCTCTTCCTGTTATGAAGCAAAATTAGTGCGAGGATAGCATCTGCCAGCACAACACATTTTCCTCAGACAATGCGATTAAAGAGGAATGTCCTGCTGCCATAACACTGTCCTTCACAGGAAAGGACTTGACAGCCCCCCCCCCCCGCCATCCCTCCATTAGTGAGGACAGTGTCTTGTATTTGTGATGACGAACAGGCAAATCCGTTTATCGACAACTCATCTGTGACAGACATTAATGTTGGAGGTCTACAAGATTTTCCAGGCAACCACTTAGTCTCATGCCTCCCTGTTGTGAAGGAGCAGCTAAAGTATCTCTGCTTGATCATGCAGCTTAAAATGAACAGTCGTCATTGGGGCTGACTGAGAGTTCTACAGTCACAGTTCAGCTTCAGTTAACGTCCTCTGGCACTCTCCGGTGCCAGGCTGAGAACATAAATCCTTTTCCAGAGTTCATTAGCATATGATCTGCTCGCTCTTATCTGACGGTTTTCATGAGATTTGGGCGAGACTGTTTCACATCACAAGGACTTTTTGGCTCCGCTCCACAGCGGCTGTTCCGAATGAGGTGCGGTGGGGAGAATTTTCCGACCTTGGTCATGGGTTGGGGCTTGACATGACGAGGAAGCTTCTTTGGCACCTATTGCAGCTGCCCACAAAAAGAAAGTTGCATGAGGAGCGTCACGTCGACATTTCTGTCCTTCTTACAGCATTTACTGTATTTGACTCACTGTGAGTGGGAGAAGTTCATGAGTAAAAAAACAGGTTTGAGCACTTGCTGATTTCCTTGGTTGCTTGCATCGCTCCACTATGAGCCTTCTTAAGGAGTGTCTTAGGGAGGTTCCAATGCTCATCACGGCTATCTTCCACTCCCGGGCCAACATTTTTAACTTTCTGACCTGAAAAATGAATGATCTGTCTTTAAAGGCTTCTACTTGAACTTGAAAAAAAAAATCATTTTGTATCACCGCTTTCTTCATTATGCAAAACATCTGGGTGATCTTTGCAAAACCAGACAATAGAGCTTAACAATGGACACTACTTTGCAGTTTTCAAATCGCAAAGGATACAATTGAAAAAAATAAACCTGCATCATATCAGTCAGTCGCTAAACTCTATTTTTATACCGTTAAACCGTATATTTGCTTTCTGTATTTATACAGGGTCTAAATAAGCGCAGCCCACATGCTAGCATATCATTGTTTCAGGAAACATGAAAAGTTGCTGTGCTGAAGCCACCGATTTGTTGGCATGTTGCAATCTGATTTATGATTTATTGATCGCTTGTGCTTGCACACAGGAAAATACACTTTTGATCATATGAAATAAATACAGATACTAACATTAGCTTAATCTGTGGATGTGCCCGCAACATTTTACCCCGTAGTGTCTACTTTGCTGCAGCAGCTCGCTAAACAGCCTCCCGCTGTTAAATGAATATAGGAGACTCTTGTTCTCCTTGCTGTTGTCGTCGTGAGCGTGACACATTCTGACTGATGTCGTCAGTGTGGTTGTTGTGGTTTCAGCAGCGTTTCACAATACGATTCTGATGTGGAAACCTGACCACTAAAAACCACATCGGGTAAAACTGAGTCAGGTATCATGAAACAGTACTGTGTAACAGAAATGAGTGCGCAAATGATGTTGGAGAAGCCGTTTACATGCACGTCTCTTCCTTTTATTTCTTTACTAGGCTTATAAATGGCCAACTCCTTTGTCTGTGAATACCTTTAAATGTTGTACTCTTGCACACCAAGTTATCTGACGCATAAAATGCACAACATAGATAAAGCTGCCTGGCCTCCTATTTTAACAGGCAATCGTTTACATGCAAAAGATAGGACAGTTTCGGGAACCTCCACTCTGACTGCAAAGCCATGGTTTGGTTTCCTTGATTTTAATACAAGAACGTTGTTTTTTTTTTCCCCAGCATTTGAACAGTTTCGCGTTTCTCCTTAAGGCTACTGTTGTTTTGTCTGGACTACAGTATATCAAAGCCCAGATGGCATTAAACTTATTAAACGAAAAAGACAGAAGTTATGGCATTTTGGTCCCAGTTGCTCTTGTTCACTTCACCCGGTTGTCTTGGGCCCACTGGCAAGTTTGGGTTTTAAATCGGACAGCATTTTTAAATTGTTCCAGCAAATTGGTGCTGTTGTTAAATCCATCTTTTTTTTAAAAAAAAAAATCTTAGGTTAAAATAAAGTCCCTCCTTGCACAAAAGCACTTCATTACATCTCGGCTACAATACAGTACAGTAGTGCACTTTACGTGTATGCAAAAATTCTCAACATGTTACCAAAACAGTTTACGAAAATTCTAAGTCAGATAATTAAAGGAATCTATCTTTTAAGCATTTGATGAAATCACTCTAAAAAGGGAGCAATCACTGGGTAATAAATTGAGACTTCAACAATAAATCTGTCATAGACAAATGACATTTTATGTCAAAGTGAAATAAGCACAGCTGTGATCCCTCAGAACACTTCTGGGCCATCTGACTCCATTTTCCTTCCCACATGTGGTCTCAGACTTTGTGTTTGTCATCTCCAATGTAGCAGACGCACGGGTTTGCAGAGAGGGTCCATCACAAATAACAAGAGCAGACATACCCATCAAGTTACAGCACGAAAAGCCAAAGAAGGCTTGGAGTTAAGGGCCTATACTATTTCTTGGTCTCAGATGAGAAACTGAGGCAATCTTGCATCACTGGGAGTGTGCTCTGTCCATCGCAGTAACGTCATTGCAACCCTGGACGAGTCCTGGCCAAGTACAGCGGCTCATTACTCTCCAGTCCCACATTGTTGAACTAAAACAACGTTCTTCTTTATTTTCTAGATTGTGGCCAGCTGGACAGTCATGAAAGATTCTACAAGCTTGAGAAATCAAAAACGAATTGAACAATAAGTCCGACTCAATGGAATTCATTATTAGGATAACGACAAGAAGTCGTCAAATTGGCACCTACTTAGAGTGGGATGACTTCGCCAAGAATGATGATGATGCATCAGGGAACACCTTCATTCATCACACATTTCTCAAGCTTGGGAAGATATAAAGCAAATAAAGTGGTACTGTCTTCCGGGTGGCCAGCTAAACACGTTTCTACTACAAATAAAACAATTTAGCAAATAAAATTAATTTGCAAGTAAATATGAAAAACAATTTCTGCGAAACAATTTTGACACAAAATGACAAGAATATTTCAATCAAACCAACACGACAAACATTGTGATTCTTTGGACTGAGCTCTTTGAAAACCCCAAAGGCCAGGGAGCGCACTGGGTTACTTTGAGACCGTCTTGAGTCTTTAACTCATCAGACCACACAGGAGGAGAAGCACTAAACCAGAACAAGTGAACACAAACAGAGCAGCAGTTAGATGAGTGAGAAACGGAGCTCGGCCCCCCTCCTCACTCATCCCATCCCATCCCTCACCTCGCGCGAAGCAGATGCCACATGATCGACACCATGACCATAACATTAAATCTAAAGGCTCTCGCAGGGGCGGCGGGCGATCGACTGTATATCCACTCGCCGCGAACTGGAAAAGGACAGCAGTTTCTGTTGTGTGTACACAAAGTGGGGGCACCCACGGTGACAGCAGCACCATTACAAGTCTGACATTGACCAGTGGGATCTCTCGGGTGGTCGTGTCACGCTTTGTGGTTACACTGCGGCGCAGCTAACTTGAGCAGAGCATACGCTCAATGTGCCAAAACAATGCCTCAAGTGATTTAGGGAAAAGGAAGCTTTCAGATGCACATTTGGTCAACATTCGACTTCAAACTAGAAGTAATGAATCAACGGCAAGTAGAGGTGAATCCACAAGTCGTGAATTGTGAATATGTCAAGGAACATTGTACACTCATTTCATTAACCCAATAAATTCCATGAGGGTAATGAATACCGCACATGCTAGTTTTTTTGCTAGCTGTTAGCTGTTCACCACCCACCCAAAATGAGAATCAGTGTGTTACAGCTCATTTTGACACTACTCTAAAAACACAAATACCGCATGACAGTTATTTTGTCAACCAATAAAGACATGGTTAAAAAGCTAAAGACGTCAGACCACTGATTACATGTGGGAACACTAAATATTGTCCGTTATAACTTCATACCTTCAAATGGTATTTGAATTTGCAAATTAGGAATTTGCAGCGCTGCTTCAAGAACAACAATTTTCCTTGAGTTGCTTTAAAGGCCATCAGTGATAGTGGAATAGGGATACACAAAGAGAGTTAAAGTCCATATACTTGAAATGGTTTTGATAAACACAATTTTCTCAGGACAAGTCAATTGTCACATCTACAGATGTTCGACATAGACCAAAGCACAACACACTGTCCGATTG
>CAAKHF010025182.1:5801-23996 GCA_901007745.1 Hippocampus kuda | reverse complement strand
AGTCATTAAGCACACACACACACACACACACACACACACACACACACACACACACACACACACACACACACACACACACAAACATGACAGGTCTCGAGATAACACTGAGCGGTGGTAATTGTGGTCTCCATTACAGTAAACGCTGCTCTCCCAATGTAAACCATAGCAAATTGCATCCAGATGGGAGATTAAAGACTGCTGAGTAGACGGCTGCCCCAAGCGCCACCGCTCCATCTTCTCTGCCGGAGGAAGTAGAAATCCATATTTCCTGATTGCGACCGTCCCGAGGGCCGGGACATTACAACTGGACAGAAATACCACAACATTGACACCCCTTTCGGCTTGTAGGTCAGGCTGCAAACATCTCAGCCGGGCGTGTGCGAGAGGAAAACGAAACGGTCTCAGAGATGTAACGTTTATGCAGATGTTTAGAAAGTTGCTGATGCCAAAGGACTGCACTACAACGTGTGCAAATGTGATGTCATACACTTGACCAAGTATAAACAAGATGGAGGAAAAACAACATCTTTACAAACGCAGTCATGCGTGCAATGTTGACAGTCCAACTCAAGTATTGTTCTGTGGAAAGGAAGCACCTGTGCTTCGGGAGCTTGCGATTTCAATTAGTTTCAAAATCAAATGTGAATTTACATGTATATTAATTATATCAGCTGTGTGTTTTGATTTGTTTTGACAGTCAGTGGGATTTTTTTTATGAGTAATAATGGTTAAATATTGAACGCAATGTCACACTCTCTCGTCATACTTTTTAAAATGTGCAAACAACACAAATCATTCAAAGGTCACAATCAAACTACCCAACAATTGATGGTGATGATGTTTTCTTGGCCTCTTGTTGCTAGGCAGAGTTCACAGGGCAGGGCTCACAGGCCATTGGCAATGTCGGACATTGCAGTCATGTCTTGCAATTGAATCTACCGTTCTTTATTGAATATCAATCACTTGCTGCGAAGGAAGAACAGCATCTTTTGCATCTGGTGGACATTGCTACCCACATTGAACGCAAACATTATGTTTTTCAATAACTGATGGCACATTTAGTCGGTATGTGACAACTGACTCATTGCCGCCATTTTTTATGAGGACATTTTTGTGTGATCATGTCACGCAGGTCTGTTTTGCACTCCCTTCAGAGAAATTAGCTCTGAATATTGAAAAATATTTCCACATCTATTTTTAGTTATGATGTACAATGGAATCCCCTGTGTCGCCTTGTTTTTTTGATTTATCACACACACGGCGGGATAACTAACTCATCTTTGACCGCCCAAAAGGTGTTGAAAGCTCACTCTAACATTTATAGTGATCTACATAATTCTGACATATTTGGGGACATGCAGACATAGCTTCATTAAATTTGTACACTGAGAAAGAAAATTATACACGATGGTTAGAATTTTGTTGCCTCACCCTGAATTGGGATAGACGCAGGGGAGCCGTCCACTGGGATAAACTAGACGGCCAGCAGTGGTGTGGGAATCGCTGGTAGCCAAAGAAACAACAGCCAGACTTAGGCCGCACTGCAGAAATGGCTTTTATGGCACAAGTAGTCGTCCCCCTACGCTTATCTCGACTTCAAATGCTTTTCTTTGCTCTTACTTGTCCCGAAACAGCCACACACTTAGTCACAGGCCATTCCATTGTAACAATGGAAAAAGTTACTGACATTCATTGTCTGCTTTCTGAAGCCTTTAAAATGTCATAAATTTCTTAATTCTTACCATATTGACAACATCCAAACACTGTTAAATTCCTTTATCCAGCTATTGTTCGTGACATTGGTCTTGTTGGAAAAAAAAAGAAAAAGATTTTCATTTTGTTGTATCGTCCCTACATACAGTTATTGTACAATAATCTGCCTCAACAATTGTATGATGACAATGAGTATTAAAAAAAGGAAAAAAAATCAAAGGATCACAGCAACTGTGACTTGTGTGAGTTATTAAAAAAAGAAGACGTTTGAGTGAAAAAATCACAAGCACTCTCTCAGTTTGAGCCTTGCAAGACGTTGAACCGTTTTATATTTGCTGTCAATCATCGTAGTTGGCGGCCCTTTTAATCTGTTACATTCTGAAGGCCCTGGATTTTGTCACTTGTGTTTTGACTGCAAGCATGCCATGAGCTGATTATCAGGATTAGTTGGTGAGGTGCTGATTCTACTCCCACTCTCTCCCAGGCCAGTAACAGCCTCACTATTTCTCAAGAGGCGAGTTTGAATCAGTCGTTCAATGTATTATAAATCTCTCCATTGAGCCCCTTTGAAGACCACTCACTTTCAGTCCAGGCCACCTCTGACGTGACAAAAAGTGCCTACAGGAAAAGCATGACTTAAACCCAACTGTGATTTCATGTTTTGAAAGACATGCAAAACGTGAGAAGAAAACTGGCCCTCAATTGATTTTCCCTGCACATGTGTTAGTGATGTAGACAATTCTGCTAGCAGGGATAGCAGCAAGGGTGCAGCCGCAGGTGCAGCAAAAGAAAAACTCGTGTCAGATTGCAAATGCTCTAGCACGTCTTCGTGCAAGGAAACTATAGTAAATGAAAACGTTGGCACTCGCCCTCATTTACTGTCGAAATACTGTAGAATGATGCAACACAAGTCACTATGAGTGGGAGATTCCTCTGATCTCTTCTAGCCATGTTAAATGGTAATGATATAAATAAAAACAACGTGATACACGCTACAAAGAAATAACTATGGATAATTCATCTCAACATTTGGAAAGGAAAAAATATATATAAACTATAGTATTGTTAGTGTATCATTTATCATACATGCAGTAATTCTGTGGTTAAAATGCTACATTTCCAAATAGCAATGCCTGATGAAAGAATACGTCGGACTCTGCGGAAATTAAACCTTATATGTATTCATTAACTGTTGCAGAATTCAAGCCGGTTACTTTTTGTTCTGCTAGCAGCCTTACTGACTGACACGCATAAACTTAACATAATGTTCAATCAAGGGAGCATCACTCAACAGCTGTTTTTCCTTTACGAATGTCATCGTCGGAATATGTGAAAACCTCGACATTTTGCTTCGCAACCACTTGGCAAGTGTAACGAAGTAGAACGCGTTGGTTTTTACCTGCGCAGGTGCAAACAGGAGATAAAGAACCACCGCAGCCTCGACCACCAAGCCCAGTTTCATGTTCGGGTCCTAACGATGATGGATCCACGTCAAAAGCAAGGGGGAGTCAGTCCAAAGCAAACAAAGTTCTGGGACGCTGAATGAGAAAAGTTCTGAGTCATCCAAGTGAAATTCGGCACCGTTACTCAGATGCAAGGCGCAAATTGAATAAAGGTCCTAAAAAGGGAAGTGCAGTGTTTCAAGAGTAGATCCGCGCAGTGATTCGTTTTGACAAATCATAGTCAATGACGATAGTACGATAATTAATGAATTGTCCGAAGATTAGTCAAAACGCCTTGAAGTTGCAGTCCTGCCACAGAAAGACACGCATGGCTTTAATTGGTCCTCACTACCTTTTTCACGACTGACCATTTCTGTCCACTCCCCTTTCCTTGACCACCACCTCCTTCTCCTCCTCTTCCTCCTTCTCGCCCTCCTCCTCCACTTCTGCTGTCTTTTAAAGCCCCAACCAAGCCACCACATGATGAGCTATGGAAACATATCCGATGCTGCGGTTGAGGATTCTTTATTCCTGATTTCTAGACTACACAGCAGGTGATTTACGCTGGCCGGCTGACTATGTTGAGTGCCTGTTTAAGAGCCACTCCAGGGGGGTGCAGGTAAACATTTAGAGAGCCTCGCCAGTGACCCGTGGCTCCGGGATGCACAGTGAATTTGGGCTGCGGAGACAGAAAAAAAAAGGGGAGATTCCATTACTGTTGACACATCGAGTTAATCTTCTCTGTTTGCACAAACCTTGGAACGAAAAGGATTCCATGTGGACTTCCAGGCATTCCTTCAACGGGGCCGAATAGCTCCAGCGTCTTGTGTTCTTGTACAGATCACACTCTCTAAACATCTCACGTATTCAAAGCGGCCACAGGAGCTGCAAGTAAAACAATGGGCAAACGAGGAAAGACCATTTTCTCTAATTACGTTGCAAAGTTTGCCTCTTCCTCAGCTGTTCCTCCGCAAGGCCGCGATGGAGGCACTTCATAAGTTAGAGTGGAATTGGACTCCAATTTTTTTTTTAACTCAACCCAATTATCCACTGTATGGCTGCTCACTTTGAATTGCGCAGTACATTGAGAAATTGTGCAGAAAAAGAGCTCTTCCTCCATCTGCTGCCTCTTCCCTTCAGGCTGCGTTAGCTCAGTGGACAGAGACTCCTACTTGGTGATCTATCTGTGTTTTCAAAGGTGCACTTACTGATAGGATCTAGTAAGACCACTCACGCTGTTTGCACTATAAATATCGAGTGACATCAAGCCAAACTGGCCGGAGTGATGGCATATACAAGTCGCTGTGCTGGCCGCTGATGACAAAAGCTCAACGACTACTCTCTTCCAGTTTGTCGTAACCACGTGCTTGGAAACAAAGAGGTGCTTGGATGAAGTCTTGGGAAAGTTTGCAGGATTCCACAAACTTGTGCAATTTTCATGAGACGGTATTGGCTCATTAAATGCCAGCCATTTGCGGCAAAGCAAAGCCCCAGAGTGTGGCAGCCAATTCAGACGATTTTGACCGATCTTCGAAAGCCCATGGGCCTTGTGTTCTATAGCGATATAAACATTGGAAGATTAGACTCACTTCATTCATCAAAAGTTGATTTCTACCATTTGTCATTCTTTTCCAATCTGCAATACTGTACAACATAGGCTTGTTTGAAACAAAATCAACATTAAAAAACAAAACCTCAAAAGCAATTTCAGTGGAAAACACAAGTATCAAGCGATTTGCAACTTTAGCGTTTGCCAAAAATGTATAAACATTGTGTTATAGACATGCACCAGTATTCTTTTGGGGTGTGGTAGGATGTTAACACACAACGGTATGCACACCATATTATAAACACTCCAAGATATAGTGAGGGGTTGTTTTTGTACAAACGAGTGATAAACGTCCAAAATGTTTTGAGTTCATTCACTGAGATCGGGGGGATAGTCTTTGGTTCCCAGTTAGCATAGCGCCAGCCACAATCATCCAGGCAACTGCTCCCTGCGTGACCTGAACTATATAGAAATAAAATAATCACCATAAAAATATATTTACTTGCTGCAAAGTGAAAACATGACAAAAATATTTACACAAACGAACATCATTAATGATGTCCATTCATCATTTTTGGAAAGCCTTTGCTGTGCTGTACTGTGGGGCCCTCAAGGGGAAGGAGGAGAGCCCCTTTGAAACATCCCGTTAACGAACTTTGAAGGCTTGAAGAGAGATTTGGGGAACACTGTCAGCTAATGTATGTTTCCATTAGTCTAGTATCATTGTCTGATTAAAATTATTTCATTGAGTAAGGGCCAGTGATTCAAAATTTCAAAGTGACCGTGCTTCCAGTATGTTTGAGCACCTGGACACCCAAACAGGACATGACAATATTCCGGACTTCCGTCTTTCCTGTCATTGATAAGCTGTGAAAAATCAAGCGGTGTTTTGAACAGGTGGTAAATAGGAAGTGATTCAAGCATGAATACAAAGCTGCTTACTGTTGCCTAAGGTGATTAGCACATGCTCGTTCATAAAAAAAACAAAACCGTTCGATCCTGGTTGAGCTTCCACGCTGCATTATTGTATTTTT
Organism: Hippocampus kuda; assembly: GCA_901007745.1. Lineage (NCBI taxonomy): Eukaryota > Metazoa > Chordata > Actinopteri > Syngnathiformes > Syngnathidae > Hippocampus > Hippocampus kuda. Next base: position 18,258 of record CAAKHF010025182.1, on the reverse strand, counting down.
GTCCCAGACATTTGGTTTTGTTCCGGGCTTGACAGGTGTCATCCTGTTTTCACGGCATGCCTGTTCCACACGTGAGCATTGTTTCATTTTTGTGGGAAAGCTTGCAGACAACATGTGAGCAAGGAAGGTATTTTGGTCAGGAGCTATTATGAGTCACTCAATGAGAAGGAATCTCCGGATACTGAGTGTGATGCAGCTGTGCAGCATGTCATTGAAGGGATCCGTAACCTTCGGGTACATGAGTATTTTTTTTTCCCATTGGAGAAGGGAATCATAGTTGGTGTTTGGAATATAATTTACGGACCGCACTCATGGTCCAGTGGTTGAGAGCTTCCAGATAGGATACCAGCCTTGTGAAAACAGTAACTTCATGTCTTTATAAAGTTTCACTTACAGTAAAGACGGCCACCATTTAAACCGGCCAGCAATAACAATGAAAAAAAAAAACTTAACATGCAAAGAGGAGTTAAAACAAAGAACAAACCATTTTTTTAGGAATGAAGGAAAAATTAACAATGTACTGTAAGTCATGTGAGTCCAGGGGCCACATTATGCCGACACTGAACATACAAGCGGATCTCCTTCTTTTCTCCCGAAAATGGTATTAATGTTATTTTGAATCACTCATTTATCCATTTGGCTTAAAAACACACACATTTCCACGTCAACTTGCGATCAAGCATAATACCTAAAAGCTTTGCTTCAGTGGACAGTTCAAGTCTGTTCATCTGCAGGGTGCCCGAATTTTGCTTCTGCTTTTTCACGAAAGCATAGGACACAAGTAGATCAACTAGATTCCTTTTTTTATTTACTGCTTATACTATACAGTATATTAACAATGAACAGACATGCCCAGATTACATCACGTTAGCCCGAAACCTTTTCTCAGAATACCAGCCCAGAAAATAACTGTGCCCTGTCAGCTAATATAACACCTGGACCACAGCAGGAGAAAGGCTCTCAGAGGAAATTGTTGAGTGTTTGTTTGAGATAACATTTCATCACGTCCACAAACTTGCGGTCACTCATGTCAGTCTGTAAAAACAGTGCAGAGAGTGAGTTATCGCCGGCTGTGTCAGTATCGGTGGTGAAAAGGCTGTGCTTTTTCTGCATGAGGAGAAAACGGTTGGGCCTGTGTTGTGGACGCCCCGCAGTCGGCGAGTAGGTTGTAACTCACGCCTTGGGCCATGTTCTCCAAACTTCCATTAAGAGGTCCCACATGTGGAGCACATTGGCGAGTTCACGGGTTGATGCTATAAGTGGTGGTTTGGCCAGAGCTATTAAACAGACAAATGAGATCTTCTTAACATCTCTAGTCATATAACCACCCTTTCAAATTATGTTTAACGTAAATATATGTGGGCTCCAACAGGTGTGTTGCCGCAAAGCGTCAGATTACATGGTAGGCCTACACGTGCATTCTTGTTAATGTAAAGGATTATTTTCAGGCTCCTGATATGCCAAGGCTAATGGAACACCATCCATCCATCCATCTATTTTCTGAACCGCTTTATCCTCACAAGAGTCGCGAGGCATGCTGGAGCCTATCCCAGCTGTATTTGTGCGGAGGACACCCTGAACTGGTTGCCAGCCAATCGCAGGGCTCGCAGAGACGAACAACCATCCACGCTCACACTCACACCTAGGGACAATTTAGAGTGTTTAATCAGCCTGCCATGCATGTCATGTCAGGTGCAGCTCATGAGGAAACGCCCGCTCTCCAGCTGGAGACTGAGGAAACAAAACAAACAGGACAGGCTCATGACACATGGTTACATCGACCGCCACTGACTTCAGGTGGTGGCAGATTCTTTTTAAGTATCCATGAGTTCAACCGGTCCGCAATATTCAATTTGAACATGGCATTTAGCTGCTGCAATTTATTTTTGCTGAGTGCTCAAATTTGTTAATCCTTCCTCTGGGGGCCACACAGGATATAAACCTTGGTAAACTGATCACAAGAAACTATTTTTTTCCAGTACAAACTACAAAGATGGATTTAAATATGAATCTCACTGGATCGACTGCTTGTTCTGTCATAACTGTTGACTTTTATTGCATTCTTCATAAAAGAGCAGGATTAAAAGGATTTTTGGCAATGATAATAATCACACAAATTGTGATTTTTCTTTTCAATAAAACGCTGTGGGGGAGATTTAATGTAAGGAAGCCGGAGAGACAAAATAACTAATGTCAGGAGAGGAGTCCAGAGGAAGTCGAAAGTAGGCCGTGGCGTGTTGAGGTGAAGTTCATCAGTGCGCTGTTGTTTACTCAAATGGCAGACAAGCAAATTGTGCACAGAGATTTATTTGTACGTGTTGAAATACATCCACTGAAATACTGGAGCTTGTCGAACAAGGGAAATGGGAGCGGAGCAGGGAGAACGAGGGCGTTGGGTCAGAGTTCTAAGGGAAGTTAATAACTTCAAATAATAAATAATCAAGTCGACTGATGGGAATTTGGCAGCCGTGCCGTTTACTAGCATCATCAGTCGAAGTGTGCGATGCTCATTGCTTTGTGGCTACCGTGCACTTGCCGGGACAGACGGTCTGTCTCATGATGCGTGACAATGTGTACGTTATGTGCCTTGCCATGGAGAGTCTGCTCTTGAAGTGTTTCTGCCTGGAGGGGTGAAGGCAACAGATCCCAGATGGTGCTCTGCCTACAGAGGACAGACAATTGAGGACCACCAGAGTGGATAAAACAGTAAACCTGGTCCTGCAGCATGAACATGTACCATGTTATTATCTATACTGACTCTAATATTTTCAATTATACAATTAAAAGTGAAGTCGAGTGTTTGCACTGAAAAACAACAAAACAAATCCAAAACTGTGCTACAGAAATTGCAAGAAAAAAAAGGAATAGAAAAAAAGCTGTGGCTTGATGTCCTCCAGAGGACGGGATGAGCTCAGGTCAATCGGTCTTCATTACAATGCAGTTCCAGAAAATGTCAATACTACACAAAAACACAATATAACAGCACAATACTATGCCATGTGCATCGTCTGGAGCAGTCAGAATCATTATTTATCTCGAGTGACTTCCATGACAAAAACATAAAACAAAAAATAACAAGGCTCCAAATAAGCATTTTTGCCTCATTTAAACACATTAAGTAGCAAAACTTAGAATCACCGATTTTTCTATTTTTATTTTTTCCAATACTTGAACCGCCAAGACGGTGCCAAAAAGCTTTGCCGGGCCGGACGCGCATCACTCACGTCGCCCACACGCCGAGTGTTTCAGGCAGCAAGGTGGACATTTGCAGAATATTTTGGAAAGCTGATAAAATTGAGAGCACAAGAACTAAAGTGCGCAAACTTTCAAGACTGAATTGCAATCGCATGAAATAAGCACGTGTGATAAATAAAACAATTCCATCATCATTTGTACGAATGGCAGCCATCATTCATTTTGTATATCGACACTCCATTTCAGCACAAAGAGCGGGAGAGGTCACTCTGGTTGTGCTCGTTCCTCTATGCCCGTACAAAGAGCAACCGTCCCATTTCTGAGACTATATCAGGAGATGACAAATTTGAAGGTTGACGTCAAACCTCCCCGCTCTATCAGCCTGAGAGAGGACTTGTCTCTTTCTTCAACCCACTGTATAAACCAACGAGCCATTCCAAATGTAGTTTTGGTTGGGTGGAAGGTTTCTTCCACCAAAGCGGGTTTTCCCTCGCTCAATCGCTAATTTATAATGAGGGCATAATGTCTACGGAAAGGACCAACCGATACTTATATTTGTGAAAAGCAGACTTTCCCCCCAGTTATCCCTTAATCCAAAAATGCATAATTTTCCCTTAAATATTTTCCCTTTGAAGAGATGCCCGCAAAGATCCATAATGGATCCAAAATACCCATTACGCAATAGCCATGTGTGATAAAGCACAGGGCATCGCATCATTTCTGTGGGTCTGTGATATCCCAAAAATATCAAACATGATTACAGGCGTGATTGATTTCAGACCATACAAAAATTTTAGAGAAATTACTTTTAGGTGAATGTCTTCGATCTCCACAGGTCAAGGAGGGGGGGGGGAAAATGGATTGAAAACGTGTGTTAGCATTGGTAAAATCAACAAAAACTCAAAAAAAGAGGGTCACGTGGAGTAGATGTGAAGGGTTTGGGGGTGGGGGTGGTGGGGTTTAGAAGGTATCGAGATAAGCTTTGAACTGCAGCGTAAAGGACTAGTGTTGAATGAACACAGACCACTCCCGGGCGCCCCACACCCCAAGCCGTGAAGCAGCATTAATCACGGGAAAATAAACAGAGCTGAGTCCCCACAGGCCTCAAGGTAAGAAGACTGCAGTCGTGAGGCCTGCGTGAGATACGGACCGTCCCTTCTCCGGCACTTTGGTTTGCATCTTTGTTGTTCTAATCAGTGAGAATCGAATGATCATTCATCTGATTCGTCGTGTTCCGGAGCGTGTCACTGCGTCACAGCATGCAGGAGTCACACACTAAGCGCATTGCTCTGGACAACAGCCAAGTAGGTCCCAGAACCGCGCTCATGCATGGAGAGCCTCCAAGGAGCCAGCACGCTCCGTCCGGGGGACTCCGTCCTAATCTCCGAAATTGAGGGAATTTTCCCATCCAGATGAGAAGCAGATGTCTCTCTTTTTCGGTCTCGCTCTCGCGCTGTCGCACTGCCTCTGTTTCTGGACCCTGCTTCACTGAGTCAAACCTGGACCTCCATCCCCTCGGGGACAGGAGCGGAACATGAGCACCATGGGAAGGGTAGCTGTCCCTCAGGAGATGACGAAGGAGCCTTTTTTTTTTGAGAGCCACTGCCTTTAGGTGCAGTATTGAGAGCGCATGGAGCCGGTCCAAAAGTTTGTAACTTTCTCATGGAAATACGCAAACAAGTCAATTTGATTAAAAACGTCATGTTCCCGCACGGGCGAGCTGCTTTAGGTGGACTGCAGCAGCTCACATTGGACCATCTTGTTCCCAGCATTGATCCGGGGTGGGACCTTTTACTCTTGGCAGCGAAATGAAGTCAGGAAGGATCAAACATAAGAGATTCGGTCACTCCACTTCTCATCATTCTTTAGTAGAAGTGCTCTGGGATCGCTTCATGCACCTGCAGCTCCCCTGAGCACCATACCAGCGTCCTTCTCGGCTTTTAAAGACCCAATCCTGGTGCATAAAACAAGCAGGAACAAACTGCTGGCCAATTGCTTGCAGTCTGTAAACAGAATGTGGAAAAAAAATAGCACAAGCTACCAGAGGAGACAAGACTGACTGGCTATCCCGAGACAGAGGAGATATAAGGCTTATATGGATGCCTGCTAAATGTCGAACTTGCCATACTATCATCCAAGATAAGCATGTTGGTATGCAATTGTTTGGCGAACTGGAATTGCAGGGTGGCCTAATGGTTGGGAGATGATTCCCCAACTCAAGTATGGAGGTTAAAGCTGCCGCCGTTGAAAGCCAAACACTGAATCCCTTACTTCCTTCGATGAGGTACTTGTCTGCAGTGGAAAACCACCCACTGGAGATTCGTTGAAATCCTCGTGTCATTTGTTCCACACTCTCCAACAGTGGTAAGTAACCAGTGTGGGAGTAATCACGAATTACTCAAAGTTCAACATCTGGTTCCCTGTAGCTCTCTTGGGAACTTTGTAAGAAAAATGCTGAACTCTCTGTTGCATCTCATTCAATTTGTAATCGTGGAATAATAAGGAATAATTAGGAGATCCAAAAAAAAGCACAAAGCACATGACCACAATACCAAATTCCACTTCAAGCGATGCTAAAATCAGCTATTATCAGGAGAGCTGATGCTCAGCCTACATCATCCTCAACAGTGCACGCAAGAAATGGGTCCCGGTGACAACATTCCAAAGGATTTAAATACACGAGTGCTGTTAATTGTCATCAATGCTTAACCAACCATTTGTGAAGGTCACCTTTTTAAACTGTTTTAGCTCAACACAGTGTGAAGTGACTAACCGCGGAGGTGAATTAAAAATCAAACCTATCAAAAGCAATTGGACAGCGTTGATTATAATTTTATTTAATGAGCAGCGCGCTGCGCCCATACTGAGGGCTCAAGTCGTGGCTGAAGGTCACCGGGTGATATTACAGCAGCAGAGCTGCAGTCTTAATAAGGCTCTATTTACATTCTGTGGCCCCATGTTTTCACAGACTTCAACGACCTGGGATCAAAAAGAGCCCAGAGGCAACTTGATGGCACACACACACACACACACACACACACACACACACACACACACACACACACACACGCACACACACACACACACACAGTGACAACAAGCAGTGCAGATTAGGGGTTGAAGTGTTCAGGATGTAGGTTACCTGGAGTGGTATTCACACACCGTTTTCCCATTCTACTGAGTGAAGCCGCGGTTTGCCTCAATGACACAACGTCTCATGCATAATTGCAAAACTAAACACTCAGTTATTCGTACGCTAGCAAGAGTTTGAATTCAATTGAGTTTGAATTTGTTGTTTCCTTTATCTGAAAAAGATACAAGCATGTGAGAAAAGACTTGGAGACATTTTCCATTGTTATATTATTATTTTCTTTTTATGTAAAGTAACACATATAATAAGCAGTGGCCAATTCCGTTTTTTCAAGGCCGCATATACAGTGGCACTGCATGGCCACTTCCAGGTTTACGATACCTTTTCCTATCTTGCCATATTTTCTCATCATTAGGTCCTTCGCCGTCAACACATTGATAAAATTAGATATACAGATCCACCATGCGTGCTGCAATACTAAGATGCTTGAGCATAAGAATAGATGATGAAAGGCAATGGATGAAACACATTTGTGTTTTCTGAAAATTGTCCAGTACTGTAATATCAGAGCTATGAATTTGAGTGATTTGACCCCAATTTGTTCATGGCCAACACAATAACCTGACCAAAAACTAAAAACAAAAAGACAATGCAGATTTGAACAAAAGAAATCCACTAACCATGAAAAACTGTGATTATTTTCTGATGACATCCTCACCGCAGTCTTTTTGTGCAAGTAAAACGTAGGAGTTGAATTCATCAATCATCTTGGCATATTTTTAGAAAGTGAACAATGGCCACTCCTCAGCTCTAATGTTCCACTGTTGCACCTCTGGGGCTTTCGTTCGCGTTCGGCAGCACCTGGCTCGAAAGACAGAGCGGCCGACAAGCACCTGCACCGCCTGCATGCCGCACGTGGAGAGATTAATCACACGGCAAGTGAATGCTGGTGATTTATGGCAAAGCGTGACAGCGTGGTCATAACACACAGAAATGACATGTGGGGCGACTTGCAGTTTAAACGCTCAAGCAGGAGACCTAATGGGCCATTATTTGGAATTCAATGCTAGGCCTCAAACCAAAGGGGTCCCCCCCCCACCCCCCTCAGCCCCCCACCCACTACCACTTAGCAAGGGGAAATGAGGGGAAGGGCCCATCTCCCATCTGCTTCTTTTGATGGTGCTGTTACAAGGATTCCCTTCTCCCCCGCCTTTTCTCCTCCCTGTGGTTTCCCTCTGCCTTTTCTTGTTTCCTTTCTCAAAGGACACATTCCCACACTGTAACCAGAAAGAATCAGGGTCCACTTTCCCCAAGCAGCTTTATGGCTCGGCTGGGGGTGGGGTTAGAGGGGCAAGGCGCTGGCCACCCCATGGGACTTCAACCCAGCACCCCCCCCCCCACCTGCCATCTTGCTCTCTGCTGTCTCTCACAAAACAGATAAAAATCAGACGAATGGATTTCGTCAAGTGTTTTTACTCGTGCGATGCTGTGGGAGTCAACAATTATAGTGGTGCTCTAGCTTTCTTGCAGCCTTCTGGGACGTCTCTTATCAATGTGAAGAAGTCGCAGGAGGAAATGCCAACTTAACTAGAAGAGGCTTGCACACTGCTGTTTATCTGCCATCTGCAGCGACAGGGGATTTGCGGCAGCTCAGGGGGCTGGCATGTCTCGTAACCGTTAACCTTGTTGTGCGCTGGATGGCGCACTCTGAGATCTTTGCTCGGGATCTTGTTACAGGCCTTGCAGGAAAAGGACACGGCGCACGCAAACAGCGACATCAGGCCCAAGCCTGCAAGCATGGGAAATGTACTCATGAATCGGCAGGCCTTCTTCTCTCTGGGCAGGAAACCGGACATCTGCAGATGTTGCGCAGCTGCGAGACATCAGGATCGACAGCATGAGAAATAAGTGCTCGTGACGTACTTGTTCACGCTGCTGACTTTTTAGTATGGTCGGCTGTGTGATGGCGCGCTACTGTGTCTTAATGAGCCAATTCCAACTGCTGAGTGGAACGGTTGTTTAGTGTTCTTTCTGCTGAGAGAACGCGTTTCCGTCTCTGAGCATTCCCATTCTAAACCGAAAAACGGTGCGGCTAGTGCATTGGACAGGACCAGGAGCATGATGAGAGGTGCATGTAGATGGAACCTAAATGCTATGCTTTATGTCTCACCTAAAGCAGATGGAATTGGGATGTTGTGATGCACGCGAGCCAAGTATGCAACTCTTGAGGAAAGCGGAGAAGCTCCAAATTCACAGAACGCGGCATTTCCCATGGACTGCGTCGTACATTTGACATTCGTTTCTAAAAGGATCGCTTTCATAAACAGCACGCCTATTTGTATATTTCTCACCTCATTAGAGCTGGTTTTATTGCAACAAAAATCGAAAACATCTAAACTGTACGGGAATATTAGATCAGAAACATCTGTTCCATAGCAAACTGAATCACTGCAGTCATCCAACTGATGGTATTGGATTTGTTTTTATTTGCAAGTAATCTTAGGCAAATGCTTAAATGGCACATTTATTATTTGCGTTTGGTATCAAAGTAGTCTCATCGACAGCAACTTCCCTGGAGCCAAATGAACCATGTGACCTCAAGTCGAATTGATTACTTGCAACATCTTTGAAAGGGAGCAGCTGGAATGTCATGAAAGCACCGCTCGACATTATCAGATCGGTTCAAAAGCTCTCTCCGCACTTCTGAACATGTTTTCATTAAAGAGCAATCAGATAGCAACACTTTGTGGCCCTCTAATAATGAACTGAATTGTTAGAATAAGGCATCACAGTCTCTTTGAAAGGATGCGAAGAAAAAAAAAAGGTTTTCTGAATCGTGCGGTGATGAAAGTAATTCCTGTGGGTCCAACTTTTTTTTCCTTGGTTGACAAAAAGTAATGAATGGGTATAAATACATTGCAGTTAATGCACATTGCAAAAAATTAAAAATTGGATTTGCACCAGGTAAAAGACCAGGTAGGGTAACCGGAATAGCACTTAGAATGCACACTTGCACCCAGTTTGAAAAGTGATAAAACAGTGAATGGTTTAACCCTTTCAGGGACAGCGGTTACTACAGTGGACATAAGATCATCTTTGGTGCATGAATGGGTTGGTTATATTTGAAATGGGGAGAAAAGAAAGCAATTCATTGTAATCTTGATTTGTAGAAATTGCTCATGGGTTGGGTCTCACCCCTCCACAAGTTGTGGAGTTTTTGCTAAGGAGAAACCAAAAAAAAAGAAATCAATGAAATACTTTTATGGGTTTTGTCTCAAAGTCAATAGGAGAGAATTGCTGTTTATTTTATAAAGCACAGATAGGAGAGTATCCATTGACATTTTTAAACTGGCCTGAGAAGATCACAGAGGAGGTTGTCAGGGACCAGATGAGAGAAGATCTGATGAGATGTTGTGACCTTTTTGTCACGTTGCGAGGTGGTGGTGGACCCCAAAAAGCAGGCAGGAGGGAGGAGCAGGGTGAACTTGACGAGTTGTATTGATAAAAACACAGGGAAAACTCAATCCGAAACAAAGAAAGTTCTAAGAACACAAGGATTCCAAAGTACCAAAACAAAACCATGACTGAAGCAAAACACTAACAGGAACAGAACCATGACAGAAACAAACATGACAGGACAAACAAACAAACAACGACCCGACACTGAGTGGTCGTGCTGGGAGTCCTTTTAAACAGCTAATAACATAACAACCAACAGGTGTGCAGCTGCAGGGAGAGCCCTACAGTGCCACCTGTTGGTCACAAACCGAAACATTTTTGTCCCTATATATTCGTGTCCACTGATGCGATTCTAGCGTCCTCGGAAGTGTCCTCATGTGTTAGGCCTGAAAGGCTTGAGATTCAAGAAACCAGATATGATTGCAGATTTTTTGTTTGGGTGTGTTATATGTACAATCCATGTCAATGATCTCGGTAGAAACTGCGGTACTTTCAGACCGAGGGCAATCTTCCCAGTATGTCACAAGCAATACAGAGCGAACCAGTTGATGCTCAGGAGAGACTAGCCATGTGATTCTGACCAATGAAATGAATTCATTGTCATGTTCAGGATACCTGGCAATCACTTCTCCTCATTTCACTTCCCAGAAAGACAAAACTTTTCAAAAGAAGTTATAATAACTGCCTGGCCCCGCCCCAAAATCTCAGTTTCTTTGGTTCTAGTACTGTAAGATTTGGTTTATTTTCGAAAGTTCCAGTTAAATCATGGTGACCGATAAGTCCAAGTAAGATCATCTTCACTTCAGTCTAAGTTCATTTTTCATCATCAAGTTGTTCATTTTGATGGAGCTACTTATTTTGGCTGCACGGAGAAGCCAAATGATCATGGTCATTTAAGGACCGTGACTGTTCAAAAACAAATGAAAGAAAATGATTTCTTATCTCAAGTGAAGCATTCAAAAGCTGTAAAAAGACAGAAGCAAAACCCTCATCATACATTGCATTCAACCCATAGTTTGGAGTGCAGGCGATGGCATGACTCTTGGGTCCCCCTAGTGGCAGATATTGGATCTAGTTGCAAAGGAGTGCTCAATTTACCTGCCCAAGAACAGGTCAATGCACATATTTATGAAGATCACGCTGATGAGATTGCATAATTTAGATTTGTTATAATTAGTGCAAATGGATCCAGTTGAGGACAGCGTCTTTCTCATCATCTGCGCACATCAACTGAGAATGCATTTCTACACAGTGATTTTACAAATGGCTTCCATTTCCGTGTACACATCAAAAATGGCCTCATTAAAATTTCAGGACTTGAATGGCTGAAAATGTCCGCAGGGAAGTACTCTGTTCAACTCAGGTTTACCAGAGGGTGTGTCATTGTGGTTGCAGTTATAAAATTAATGAACATAATTAACGTAAAAAGCATGGACTATGCATTGGAAATATGCAGGTAAATATACACCTTAATGTTTAAGCTGAAAATTTTGGGGCCTATTAATCAATTTCACATCTTGGCCAATTTATACTTGCAACTTTGTGGAAACAGTTTGGGGACCCTTTTCTGTTTCTGTTTTCTGCTACCTGAGAGCCCTTAGCCTTTACTTCAACTCACCTCCATCAAGTAGCTTTGGAAGAAACAGAAGTTGTGTGATAACCAGAGACCAGAGAGAGAGAGAGAGAGAGAGAGAGAGAGACAGAGACAGAGAGAGAGAGAGAGAGAGAGAGACAGAGACAGAGACAGAGACAGAGACAGAGACAGAGAGACAGAGAGAGAGGGAAGAGTTGTAGCTAATGAAACTGTCCATTATTATAAATCAGTATTGGACCACCCTGGCTAACACATTTCCAAGGTTATTGCAGTGCTTCAATTCCAAATAATCAGCTGTACAACTAAAATGTGTATGTTTCACCCAAAAAAAAAATAGTCACACATAGACATTTTTCGTATAAATTCATATGAACACAAGAGCAACGGCTAACTCTTCACTCTCTATGTAGCACGAACACACCAGTGAGTAAGTTAGCAGCTAATGTTAGCAAACGTACCTTCAAGGTTGCAGAGGTTAATGAGATGTAAAACTTGAAACGTCGCTGGAAAATTTCATTCAAATCTTCAGGTGATTGTGACCTTGAAAACGCAATGCGCCCCGTGATGTACGACAACCGTTTGACTCTGAGAATTGATCCCCCTGGATTTTTTCCAAGCCCTCCATCCCACGTAAATCACCCAATCCCATTTAAAATTGAATTTAATGAGGGATGTTGAAAGGAATTTATCTTCTTGTCTAATGTGCCCATTAATCTGCAAAAAAGGGCTATGAGTGACAGCTCCTTAAGTTAATTCCTCTGATGGAGCAATTCATATGCAGGGCAATGCAGACTTTGAATATTCCATCCAGCCATCCATTTTCACAACTCTTCATCCTCATTAGGGTGATGTAGCATGTGGCGGAGTACACCTGGACTGGTGTCTGATCCATTGGAGGGCACATATAAACAAAGAGTCAAAAAAAAAACATTTGCACTCACATTCAAGAACAATTTAAAGTATTCACTTCAATTATGAAACATGTTTTTGGAAGGGAGGAAGCTGAAGTCCCTGGAGATAAGCCATGCAAGCTAGACGAGAAGATGCAAACTCCATACAGGATGTCCGGAGCCCTGATTTGACCCCCCCCCCCCCCCCCCCCCCCCCCCCCCCCCCCC
>CAAKHF010025179.1:21520-35562 GCA_901007745.1 Hippocampus kuda | reverse complement strand
AATTAAGTGCAATATAAATACAAATATGGATAAGGTCAATAAGTTCAATTAAGTGCAATATAAATACAAATATGGATAAGGTCAATAAGTTCAATTAAGTGCAATATAATACAATAGTCCCCGTACTATTCACATTCACATTTGTTGTCATATCATTTAAATAAATTTATTATTTGTTTATTTATCATTTTTTTATTCAGCAGCCTGACAGCAGTCGGTAGGAACGAGCGGCGGTATCTCTCCGTCTTGCAACGTGGGTGTAACAGTCTCTGACTGAAGGAGCTACCGAGTGCTGTCAGGGCGGGCTGGAGGGGGTGGGAGGGACTGTCCAACATAGCTTTTAACTTAGCTAGCATCCTGCTGTTGCCCACCTCCTCCAGAGTGTCGAGGGAGCAGCCCAGGACAGAACTAGCCTTCCTGACTAGTCGCTCCAATCTCTTCCTGTCCCGGGCCGAGATGCTGCCTGACCAGCAGACAATGCCATAATGGATGGCCGAGGCCACCACCGAGTTATAGAAAGTCTTAAGGAGTGACCCCTGAACCCCAAAAGACCTCAGTTTCCTGAGTAGGAAAAGTCTGCTCTGACCTTTCCTAATCAGGGTGTCCGTGTTAGTCGACCAGTCAGTTAGAGGACGAGTCTACACAAAAGTGTAACGTTTGTAAATGATTTGGTGACATGCAAGCTTCTTTCCCACTGGATGCATTTAACACGGTGATGAATCGATAGCGGTGTTTCTGAATAAGAGAAGTCACGCACGTACCCAACAACAACTACATAGCTGCATGGAGTCTTCATTTTAGCCCACACAAGCCTATAAATAACAATGTAAACGTATTGTTTAGCATTGATCAATCAAATGCACTCTATCAGAGGATGTCGTCATTCTATAGTTGAGCTCACCAAATTGTAAAGTGTCCTCCACCTTGATATGCATAAGGTTTAAAATTACACATTCAATTCACATAAATGCTGTGGCTATAGTTCCTGTGTTTGATCATTTTAATGCTACAAACCCAGAGTTTCAGAACAAGAACAATCACACGGGGGGGGGAATACACATTTTGAGCTGTTCAATACGTGTATCATCAAATTTAGCGCTGAATAAAAAGAACTGAAAACAAATAAAACTTGAGTGTATTTTGAGTGTTACAAAAAACAATTGGCATTGATTTTTTTCGAATGGTCCACATAATACAAATAAAACAACATAGAACATACAAATTGATGTATATACATGTTCTGTATATTATATTTTAGAAAAATCAGATGCACTGTCTTTTTTCTCAATGCTTCTATGTATCATATCGGGACTCTGTATTGGCAGATACTTAAAACCAAAGACTCGGATTTCATACTCGGGTGATTAAAAAAAGCATGATCGGGACATCCCTAATTAACCTGCACCTGGTTAAATATGCAAAACAAAGAAGGCTTTGAACAATATGGCCTATATCTTCAATTGTGTGACCAGGTTATCCATGATTTCACAGCAGCCAAATGTTGTTATAAAAAAAGAAAACTATTGCGTGTGAGACAACTTCAATTGCCTTTGCTACATACATTTTGTACATCCAGCTTTCGCAATGTTTAAGCTATTCCAAGTTTGCAGTCTACCATTTACAATGACTTGATAACCACTGTCATCATTTTGCTTGATGTTACAGATAGACTTCTCCATTATTGACTTGATGGACGACCGCACCCTGGCTGCGTATATTCCCGCCTACGGGGACAGGATAGCCACTCGAAAATTTTGTTCTGTGTATCAAAGAAAAGGTGGGAAAGATACACAAAGGAAATCGCTACTGCAAAAGCTAAGACAAAAGATGGCCAGCGGTAAAGCCTCTGAGGAGCACGACGAAGGAGAGCCTGGGCCATCTTTCACACATTCCCGACCACATATGAGAAATAATAAGCTTGCTCTTCGACTCACAAGGAAAGTCGAACTGGGGTGGATACATGAGGGGAAACAGCAACGAAAGAATCAAGGAGGTGGGACAATCAGACTTGATGTGTCAAAGGACACCAAAAAAGCGGACATTTTACAAATAGCACTGGATCTTTTCTTTCCAAATGGGACTTCTAGAAAGGGAAAATTAGAAGACTTCTGCGTCGATATTTTAGATTTTCAAGAAGACGCGGTATTGGATGACGATGTCAGTGTAGGGGAACTTTATTCTGTGCTCAAGATGGGAATGCTGAGGTTCTACCTCTGCACAACATTAAAGGAATTCACAGACTCTGTCCTCACTAAGTCAGAGGGAGGACATACCTGGCCAGAAGAAGGACACAACAGGCCAAGCGACCCCACCGCTAAGACCAGTGAGCAGCATGACGCTGTAATACCCAGTGTTTCTTTTTCTTCTGCTGACATTTCTACCCCGACCAATGCTAACTCTGATCGCACAAACTGTCAAATCACCAACGTCAACATAAAACTTCACAGAACAAACCTTCTGGATGAATTAATCTCCAAATTCATCGATCCTAATCTGCTAGCCAGCCCTCTCACATTCGTTTACATCAATGAGATCGGTGCAGATGCCACCGTAATGTCTCGAGATGTTTACTCCGCATTTTGGACCGAGTTTTTTGATTATGCGACCGAAGGGCAGGACATGAGAGTCCCAATCCTCTCACCCAAGAGGAAGGAAGAGGAATGGAAATCTGTTGGTCGCATCCTGATGAAAGGGTTTCAGGACCACGGCTATTTCCCTTGTAGGCTCGTAAAAGCATTCACGGTCGCCCTGCTGTTTGGGGAAAACGCTGTCACACCGGACTTGCTGTTTGAGTCGTTTTTGTCATACATCAGCCAGGAAGAACGGGATCTTGTGAACAAGGCTTTAAAGGAGGATCTTGATGATAAAGAGCAGGAAGAAATGATTGATTTTTTGGGCCGCGTGGGAGCCAAGTGTATCCCGGCCAGGGACAACTTGAAAGCAACACTTTCAGGCGTTGCGCACAAGTTGATTATCCAACAGCCAAAGTATGCTCTCGATAAAATGTCAGAGGCTGTGGGTCCGAAGCTCAGACAGGCTTTTGATAGTGTGGACAGTCTTCAACAAATCTATGAAAATGTGAAACCCACCACAAAGACATCGCTCAAGTTGCTGGAAGCTTCTCCCTCCACACCAGCCGAGCATCAAAGTCTGTGTTACTTAACAGCAGTATATCAGAGGACTCGACAGGCGTGGCCTTAGGAAGTTCCAGAAGTTTACTGCCGGCACTAACTACCGAATTCTAAGGTTCAGAGCTTTAATGAGGTCTGCCATGTTAGTGAAAGCTGTGTTTTTCAACTGCTGCGAGTAGAAACTGATTTCGGTTAAATATTGGATCTTTGGAGAAGATCACTTTTGGGTTTTTCTTCGATGAAGTTGTCGTCATGACAAAATCCCTCTTAATGTCCGAATGCTCATGACAACTCCACGAAGAGAGCAAAGTGAAATCAATATTTCAGTATGGTTAAGTCCTAATAACAAATATGTCCTTCTGAAGTCATGCGCCTCCTGTTCATGTACATGGCGAGTCTCTTTAGTTGTTGTTTTTATCCATGCAATTATGAAGGGAGGGTGTTGTCTTCTTTCACACTTTTAAAACAAAAAAATGGTTTGCAAGCCAGAGGGAGACATTCTACACAGAATAAATTTACACAAAATTAAAACTCGGGAGTGTCGGGCGCTCTATTATTTTTGTATTTCATGTCTCTCAGGACATGACATTGGTTGAAGGAGGAGACCAAATTCAACAAAGTTTCTTTCCCTTGTTGTTATGATCATAAAATGACTCTGGAAGAACATATTTTTGTAAAGAAAATGAAAAGCATGCAGTCTATGGGTACCATTGTGCAGTAGTACCACCCGATGACAGCTGTGTGACAATGTGCAGAGTGATGCAGGAATCAACATTTTCTGGAAGCAATGTCTATATACTTAATTTTCACTGTTTGTGAGCTTGAGCCTTTTCACCTGTGAAGTGCCTGTAGTGGACAACTGCACATGTGCAAATCAATAGCCCAGTCCAAACTGTTTACTCCTCATTGGCAGTTCCACGATTCTGTGTTATTGGGTATTTCCTTTCTTTATACATTTTTACGAATTATTGACCAATCTAAACAGCTGAAAATGACTTGGTCCAGATAAAGATGCAGTGTGGATGGTTCAACAAGCATGCCATTTTTAGGGTTTTCTGAAAAGTAATGATTTTGGAGTTCTGTTTGTCTGATGTATCAAATACAGTACTTATATCATGCAATAAAATGCAAATGAATTATTTCAAAATCCCCAACTGTGATTTTCTGGATTCTTGTTTTAGATTCTGTCCCACATAGTTGAAGAGTACCTTTGATACAAATTACAGACCTCTACCTGCTTTGTAAGTGGGAAAACGACTCCCCACTGTGTGTGCGTGTGTGTGTGTGTGTGTGTGTGTGTGTGTGTGTGTGTGTGTGTGTGTGTGTGTGTGTGTGCGTGCGTGTGTGTGTATTTATATGTATACATTTAAATTACCTTGATTGGCATGGTTATGTCAAATACCATACCTGTGACGTATTATGCCTGAAAGTTGGCTAGCTAAATTTGAGATGGAGAGGTCCCTGGTGCATGCCACCGAAGCCTGAACATTTTTTTGTTGTTGTTCGTCCTGCCGCGTGGCAAGGCCCTGAATACTGTACTAACTAATGAGCAGTGAGGGCAGGACAGCAGCCGTCATTTGACGAAAAAAATAATGGGTAGCGTGGCGGCCATTCTGTCCAGAACCAGACCAGAAATACACCGGCCATTCGGGAAAATAAACATTTCCCTGAAATTTCCAATGGTTACCCCGCTCCTGGGTGCTAGTGATTTTAGGTATTATCATTTTTTGTAGTGTACTATGCATAATACAACTCTCAGTTCAGCCGTCTGGCACACATATCTCTATTGGTCTGGTTATTGCTGATTCCTGCTCCGTTTTCCTTCTCCCCCATATCAGACCGCCACATCTTCCACCGATGCAGGTGGAAGATGTACACTTTTCAAAATAGGAACACACGATTCAGGAATATGTCAATATGGAAAAGATGACACAATAGAACATGGAATTCTACATTGTACAAAATATGATAGTAATAGATGACAATTGAAATTCAGTTGGGAAAGGTGACGTTCAACGAGAGACTGGATATACAATTGTTGACAAGTAGTAAAAGTTGTCAAATTGTATATTATTTCATACACTCTACACATCATTTTTAGGAGATTACAAAAAAAAAACAACTGGCTTTGTAGGTTGGATAACGTGTTTTGCTTTTTTCTTAATACTGTACCTGTATGTTTAACAGGTACTGTATATCTGGATCCCACTCCTTGTCAGTAGGTGGCGGTCATGTATCTTAACGTTTCTTGCCAACCGCTTTATAACAACGAGAAGACAACTCACAGACAGAAATAATCGAAAACATGAGTATTCCTGTTTCTTTCACGAAAAAAAAACCCACGTAAGAACATTATTGAATGAGGCATAAATATACAATTATAACCAGCATATTATCCCATGGTGTAACACTGCCCTGATTTTAGATCGTTTTAAAATGATTTATAGCAGGGGGTAAATATAATCGATTGTCATCGAACTACCGGAACACGCAGCATGTGATGGTGGGCTGCCTGCAACACCGTGGTGATGAGTTTGCTAACTGGTAGATAACCAGCAACAACGCGAAAATGACAGACTACGCTGAAGAGCAAAAAAATGAACTGGAAGCAATTGAGTCTATATATCCAGACTCTTTTACAGGTGTGAATTCATTAATGTTGACAGTGACAGACGGCTAACACTTAAGAAGCTACCACGAGCAATAGACGAGAAGAAAAAAAACGTTAACATTTTTTTGTTTAGGTATCTTGAAAACCTATCCGTATGAAGCGTTTTTAAAATACATTTTGACATTGCATTCCATGACAGTTTATTTTTTTTAAATGTTACCTTATAGCATAATGTTATCGATATCACGTACCCACTATGAGCTAGGTCAGCTGGGATAGACTGAATTATCTCTAATGAGGAAAAGTGGTTCAGAACATGGTTGGAGGGATTTATATCACATCAATAAATTTCATGCAATTGCAGTGCTTTCAGAGGACCCCATCAGCTTCACTATCACTGTAACGTCAGACGCGGGGGAAAATGGTGAAAGTAAGTATGTTGTGGATGTTAGTGAAGTAAACCGTTTTGTCTTTTGTAAAATAATCTTATCTTGTCCTTATATAAATGTTTCAATTAAGTACTGGTTGTGATGATGGTGGTTTAAAATTGATAATACAGTGGAAGCTTCAAAGTTTCTTTCATGATACTGGTTGTCTTCCAATCTTTATATTTACAGTAAAGTGTCAGGGTTCCATTGTCAACTTTTTGCCATTATAAAACCTTTATTGACTGTTAGGCAATATATTCAATTAGAAGGTGTGTATGTTGACTCTATATAATGGTTTTTCACCCCCCCCCCTGCAGCTGTGGAAGCAACTTTAAAGTTTACGTATGTTGAAAAATACCCAGATGAACCACCACTTTGGGAGGTCCACTCCCAAGAGAACCTGGAAAACAATGATATGGATGACGTCCTCACACTACTGCAGCAACAGGTCTGAACATAACTTCACAACTGTGTGTAAATCTTCCATGGAAATTGACGCCTGATTTGGCTTATATCTTCCTCGCATTCTTGCCTTAAAATCAGTCTAGGATGTTTTGAGTGTTATAGGAAAACAATATACGAACTTGTGGAATAAAATACTGTATACAGATTTTATGACAAGGCCTAATTAAAGCGAATGAAAGACTTGTCTTTTCATATAGCTCTCTAAATATATTTATGCGGTATATGTTAATGTACTGGTATTTTGAAAATAAGATAATTCAGTCAACTCTTTACAGTTGTTGAACTGCATTCTACGAGTGTGCAGACGCTCCCCAGCTAACAAACGAGTTACGTTCCGAAGGATCGTTCGTTCGCTGAATTCATTCGTAAGTTGCTTCAGTGCTATACTGTATTTTGTATGGAATGTATGTTTAAGGCTTATATAAGTATGTTTAAGGTTTATATAAGTATAATAAAATGAAGTTTAACTTACTTTTGGAAGATGTACTCGAAGGCTTAAGAAGTTGAGGGTCCAGGAGAAGAAGATGAGGGTTGACGAGTATCTTCCTTGGAGGGTGTAGTAGAAACTGGCCGAAAGAAGCGATCTAACGACGATTGCACAGTTTTCTTCTTTTTCTCATCATAAATGACGTAGTAGCACTGTATAGCATCATTCATTTGATTTGCAACCTTTGTGCAACGTTCAACATTCGGGTCTTGCTGCTCGAAGAGTGCGATGGCTTTCTCTACGAGCGAAAACCCCTCGGCCAAGAGTTCCGTCTCGGACTTCTTCATGGGGACAGGCGTTTCCTCCTCCTTCTCCTCCTCTCACAGCGCCTCACGTCAGTATTAGCGGCAGAAAGAAGCACTACAGTACCTGTACTCGGAAAAAGGCGCGCAATACAAAATCTAACTTTTTTTTTTTTTTGGACATACCCGAAAAAAATGTTTGTTGTTCGCAACTCGGACGTTCGTAAGTTGGGGAGCGTCTGTAATTAGTTTCAACACGAGAGTTTGTCTTTTCTTTTTTTCTGCAGGCAGAAGAAAATCTGGGAATGGTGATGATTTTTACCCTGGTGACAGCCGTGCAGGAGAAACTCAATGAAATTGTCGACCTGATGAAGAACAGACGAGAAGAAGAGAAACGGCGGAAAGAGAAGGAGGCGGAGGAAGCAGAGAAGGTACAAGCGGGGCACAACACTGTATAACATTATGTCTTTTCGTCTAAAGTTGTTTTTCCTGGCCAGGCTGACCAGTTGCTCTTCTATATATCTAGTGCCCCCAACTGGCTCAAACAAACACCTGCTCGGTGAATGAAAGATTGAGATGATTTAGTTTTTTATAATGTTTTCCGTTTTCTTAAATCATTTTGTTTTCTACAATCTTAAATTTCAGGAACTCTGTTCAATATAAATTAAATCATAAATAACAGCAGGGCTTTATGCATACATTTAAATGTGGTCCTGTTAAAAGTTTGCCATTTCACAGTCAGAGGCCAAATATGTTGTCCTCCTATTTTTAATTTTATAAAATGAAAAGTGTGTATTGAGAAGGAGTGTCTTCACCTTTTTTTGATTATGCAGTACAATTTTGAGTTAAGAGATAAGCCTCTTTGCAATTGCAGTCTGCACCGGGCCTGCGAGGGTGATTGTATTCAAAAGGCTCAAGGTCAGAACAATGCATCTGGTGTAATTTACTGAGCATGCCTCTCTTAGTATGTATGAGCCCAGAATTTGGCAGAGGTACCAGCACTCCAATAAACCGCAGAGCGTTGAGCACTATTTGGAATGATGATGATGATGATGATGTGCAATGGAAGGTCTCTTAATTCGCGTGGTGGGATGCCTCCGAGTGGCGCGAGGGGGGGAACGCCGGGGCTCATGGGCCCCAGACGCGGCTAAATGCCCCCCAGCCGGAGGGGAAGGAGGTGGGATCTCACCGGAAGGTGAGGCGCCCAGCGCTCACCCCGCTGGAACGGACGGGAGTGGGAGTAGCTGCCCCACAACCCTCCTTAAACAATAATCAGGCGAGGGCCTTTCAGGGGCCCGCATTGGGTGTGAACCTTGCGAGGCACCAGTGAGAATCATACAGGGAGTGGGACCCGGGAGGGGGGGCAAGTCCCTGATGGGGCTGATTGCCCAGGAGGAGGAGGAAGAGGTCTCTTAATTTGAATATGATGAGGCTACTGCACATGTGCTTGGCAGGTGGCGTTCCAGGGCACAGTGGTAACAATTGAGAACTTCCTGACATGGAAGGCCAAGTTCGAACTCGAAGTGGCTGAAATACGGAGGAAGAAACAGAAGGAAGAGGAGCAATCGGGCAAAGCAAAACTCACTGGTAAATGTTTCAACTTCCACTTGCAGCAGCCAGACATTGGCTTTTGGTCTTGACCCTTTACCATCATAAGTAGCGTAATTAAATTAGTCTCCAAACAGTAACGTATGAGATATTTAGATAACCTTTTTACAGATTTAAAAGAACACACAACACCAAATTGATTTTCCTTCATTCTATTAGGCAGTGTGGATGAACATAAAAAAAAAGCAAATCTCAATGGCATCTGATTCCCAAAAAAAAGGTTTGTGTCAAAAATAATGACATACCCTATTCGCTGCCATATTGGACATAACTGACGTGTTCCCTGCTGTAACCCGCTCCTGTTCATTTTGGGCTCGTTTCCACGTCTATTATGCTATATAAATGCTGTATGCCATAATTTAGAAGGCACTCCTAACCATCACAGGTTTCATATTCTTCCTTTGAGAAAGAGAGAAAAAAGACATGTATTGTGGAAGTGACTGTCATACAGCATTTTTATAGCACAATAGACAAATATGTCGTTATTTTGATAGTTAATCGGCTAAAACGTTTTTCAGGAGAATTAGATGCATTGATATTTGTATTTTTATTCTTTATGCACACTGACCAATCCAAGTCTGGAAATTGAATTTTGAGGAGTGTGTTGCTTTAAACATTTGCGTTATCTTCGACTTCATGTTTCCTAAATTAGTTCAAATGATACCAAAGCTCTGCAAGTCGCAAAGCTTCATGACCATCACATGAAAAGTTCGGTAAGGGTTGTTGTGATGGAAGCAAAATTTAAAAAATAAACAAAGTTGGTTGTACACAAAGTCTTGATACATTCTCTGGAGTAACTGCTGAGTTTTCATGACAGTGTTAGATTTGAAGTTTGGAGATTGATGCTTGAAATTTAAAGGCACATGTTTTTACGCAGGCAAACAACTGTTTGAGACGGACCGTAATCTGGACACATCAGACATCCAGTTCCTTGAAGATGGTAAATGTGTTGATGACGAGATAGAACTCAAGTTTCTGTGGAATAGCGGGATGAAAGAAGCTAATTTCATAGTTGTAACTTGTAGTCTTGTTTTAAATTAAGTTTCTTTACTCATCATGAAAAGTTACTGAGCAGTGTTGGGAGTTAGGTCAAACTTCAACAGTAACTTCAGTTGAAGAACAACATTTCAAGACCAATATAGCTAAAAAATAAAATGCATATATGGTATGTGGTGAAGAAATAAAGTGTAAATGATATGTTTCTTCTATCTTCACTTGGGCAAATGGATAAATGTTGAAATATTTGCTGTTATATTGATTCTTGGTCAAAATATATTTATTCATAACATTAGGGAGGGTCCTCAGCTTACAACGGCCTTGTCACGTGACTTTTCATGTTTTGGAATGGCATAAGACCATGTGGTGATGCAGGATAAGCTGATACGCTCAGTATTTGTAGTTGAAAGTCACTTCTGCCGTCTGCCCTCTCCTCTTTTTCAGCTGGAAACAATGTTGAAGTGGATGAATCGTTGTTCCAGGACATCGAGGACTTGGATTTGGAGGATGATGACCCTGACTTTGACCCTTTAGAGATGGGCAGTGATGAGGACTAAAGCTGTAGTACCATAAAAGGGCTGCAGGCGACTGACAGAAGCACCATTTCTCTTGTCTGGAATAATGATTACTTGACTAGAAATCTGAAGAAGATCCAATGCTAAGACACTAACGGCAGTTAGAGAGGCAATCTTTGTCAAAGCATCGTTAATTTCCTCCCGTTAAAATGTGCTGTATGAATGCTTGACTTCTGGTCCTATCCAAAAGGGCGAAATATAATCTTAAGTATGGCCATGTAGTTTATACCGGTAGTGCACATATGTATTCACTGAATTCAAAATCGCAAACAAAAAAAAACAAAGCTACTCCATTGGACAAGTGTTCATCTGAAGTACCGGTATTCCAGTTTTGTGGGAATAGCTGGAGTTTATCTTAAATCAACTTTATGTGTTATGAATAACACAAGTTGAATCTCATTTTATTGGAAAAATCATCTTTTGACATACATTTTTTTGTCATCTTTCTGCTGCTCAGCTCATTTCGGGGCCATCTGTGCAGAGATCAGGAGATTCTTATGATTTGAAATCCTCATTTATCGGGACTTTCGGCTCATCGGTAGTTGCCACATAATTTGCTTACATCATCTAAGCTTTCATAGTTTTGTTGACCCAACGTCATCAGGGATGGGCTCGACCAGTTGGGTTGAGAGCATCTCAGTTTATTTTAAACTGTTAATGATCTTTCAATTTCCTCTTGCCCAAAATTATACCATATAAACATACAAAATAATTCAGTCTTCTTTTTTTTTCTTCTTATAGCAATAGTATATCAGTCACAAATGCATAAATAAAAAAAGTTATAAATGTGCAAAGTATTTCATCCTGGCAACACCCAACACATTATCGCTGCATACTATACCATAGGCGTTATCTCGCCTGTTATTAGGGGTGCTGAAACACCCCAAAACAAAAGCTCCACCAAGATGTAAAAAAAAAAAAAAATGATTCTGTATATTTTAACTTGTGTTGTTTATAACAATCTGGACAAAACATCTTACAAAGTTGAAATCTCATATTTTATAGACAAAAATACAGTACATCCCCTTTTGCTGAGCTCAAAGCGCTGCTTCACTGTCCCATCATGTAGAGCAGCAGGCCGTGAACTGGTACTGGTCAGTGGGTCATTTGGTACTGGGCTGCACATAAAGGATAAATAACTTAAATTACTTCCGGTTTATTCATTGGTAAAGAGAGAGGCACTGAGGTATCCAGATGAAGTGTTAGATAACGATCAGACATCTGGTGCCTAGTAGTCAGCTCTGACAAAAACACGTGACCAGAGGCTTGAAGAGGAAGAGGGTTCAATTCACAAGCAACAAAACAGTATTGAAGAAGCAAAGTCAAGAGAAGACTTACCGCTGCTGAGTCAAACGGGCCAAAAGAACAAAAATCTGCAAAGCAAAATGTGGGGAAAAAACGTTCAGGTGGTGAAAGGCAGAATTTGACCCATCAGGTATTCCACTTTTGAAGAAAGTTTTGGTCATCAGACCGAAATGACTGGTTGCCAATCATAGGCCACATATAGACAAACAACTCGCTTACCTTCACACCATCATGTTCAGTTCCCACCTTCACAAGTGGGAACTGAACCCAGGAAGTTAAGTGAACCACACCACTATAGGTGAGTAATTTTGAACATTTATTAACAAATGAGTGCAGCATACTATACATGTTGAAATGATATATTAATATTCACATTAAAAACAAAAAGATGGTGAGAAACTTGGGGTTTGGGGGAAATCACGTTTCAGTTCATGGGATCCTTTCAGCACACAGTGTTCTGGAGTTCAAGATCCGAATCTGTTAAATGTAAACAAGCAAAAAAAAAAAAATCACTTCTGATACTTCAAATCACTCAAAATATCATTAACATACAGTACTGTGCAAAAGTCTTGTTTTTATGATCATTTGGACAGCAAAAACACTAAATATTCAGACACGCATTTAGCAGGATCATGTAAAATTTGCCAAGGGATTTCCACAAAACTTTGTCGTGGCTTATCTCATGCGCCGATGACGGAACTTAATTTAAATATACATATTCAGGAATTTATATTCTTTTAATGCCCCCCCCCCAGCAATATGTTCATCACCACTCAAGAACCCAGAAGCAGCCTGATAATAGAATAAAATAGATGAACAGACCACAACTACACATATTTTTCTCCCACTTTTGTGAATGATTGTGGTCTAGGATCTACTAAATCGCATCTTAATATAGAATTGCAAAAAAAAAAAAAAAATCGAATGGCGGGCTGAGACTTTCACACGGTACTGTCAGTACAGTACTATATACAACACATCTAACCTGTTTCTCTTCGGCAGACAACACACCCTCTACTCCCACTACCTGGTACTGTTTATGTTTCAGGCTGCCGGGAAGCTTTCGGACATGGCGGATGGCTGTGGACGCAGTGTCTCTACTCATCAACTTCAGGGTGTCTGACGACGGTGAACCAGGATCCAAAAGCAGAAGGCACAGGCTTCCATTTTTTCGCTGCTCCAAACCCACGATGGAGCGGCTATGCCCTAGGGGACAGACATAATATGGTCGTAAAACATTTGTAATCTTATAATAAGGTTGCCGCGTTTGCCAAGTGGTTGAACATGAATCGACAGTATGTTCGTCTTTCCATCCATTTTACATATGGCTTCTCATTGGGATCATGGGGGAGCTGGAGCCTATCCCATATGTACACCCTGGACTGGTCAAATCACGATGGCGGTGACACAACTTACTGCAGTGTTTTTAAGATACCAATCATTGGTTTCTTTTTAATTTATTTATTTTTTTTGCTTTAAGTTGCCAGTGCAGACTTGAGATACGAGCACTCAAAGTGTTATACACATGCAGGTCAAAACCCAGCTCCGGTTAAATTACTTATTCAGGACAAAAGTACAAAATAAGATAACACTGGTCAACATTAATCTTCCGAACCGCTTTATCCTCACTAGGGTCGCGGGGGGTGCTGGAGCCCATTCCAGCTGTCCTCGGGCAGTAGGCAGGGAACACCCCGAATTGGTTGCCAGCCAATCGCAGGGCACACAGAGCCGAACAACCATGCACGCCCACACCCACACCTAGGGACAATTTAGAGTGACCAATCAGCCTGCCAAGCATGTTCTTGGAATGTGGGAGGAAACCGGAGTACCCGGAGAAAACCCACGCAGGCCCGGGGAGAACATGCAAACTCCACACAGGGAGGCCGGAGCTGGAATTGAACCTCTGCACTGTGAAGTCGACGTGCTAATCACTGGACTACTGCCTCATGAAAAAAGTAAAAGTTTTTTTTTAAATCAACGTCCAAAATATATTCAGGGAAAAATAAAGCCGACTGATTAAAATTGGCTGTTCACCAGTGTAATATATCCAAGTGGCCACATGCAGTGTGCAAATCTTGGGGTGCAGTATTGCTGTGTGTGTGTGTGTGTGTGTGTGTGTGTGTGTGTGTGTGTGTGTGTGTGTGTGTGTGTGTGTGTGTGTGTGTGTGTGTGTGCTGCAGGTAGAGTGGGGGCA
>CAAKHF010025179.1:0-21500 GCA_901007745.1 Hippocampus kuda | reverse complement strand
ATTGTCTTAATTGACTAATCATAAACACGTCTGCTGCACGCTGCAGGATCGCTGGCGTGTGTGTGTGTGTGTGTGTGTGTGTGTGTGTGTGTGTGTGTGTGTGTGTGTGTGTGTGTGTGTGTGTGTGTGTGTGTGTGTGTGTGTGTGCCTTGATGCTGCAGGTAGAGTGGGGGCACTAAGGTCTGGATGATTCTGGGAGGCAATCTGTTACTCCTGCTGGATTGACTGAAGTACTGTTTGACCCACTCAAAGAGCCGGGGATGGGTGCCTCCTGGACCTGTTGGTTGGTGGAAGTCAACGATGCGGCCACTGAGAAAAAAAAAAAGTCATTTATACCTCCTGTATCATTTAAATCAATCCACTGCTTATTTTTCAAAGCAGTACGCAACCACCTCGCCAGGGACCGGTATTGCTACATGGGACATTTTGTGCCGGGCTGCAAAGAGGGACTGAACACAATACATTTTTGGAAATGTAATTGTGAAATGACATTTGCATTCCCGGCAAATATGTATGTGCACACAATGTGGCATGGTTTTTATAGTCCATAGATAAGTTATTTCACTTTGTACAATAAGAGGATCGGTTTGCACAGGGCTGTACAATTCAAAGAGCTTAGGTGAGACCAGACTGGTTGAACTATGTGTGTGTGTGTGTGTGTTGTGCAAAAGAGGTAATTAAAATTACAAAGCGAATGCCTGCCTGCCCACAACCTTTGCACAGAACTGCAGGATATACAGGATGCCAAATATGACATATTACTCAACACCTGTACTTGAACACCGAGAAAGAGACCGGTGGTACTTGCTCTATGCCATCTACTCTGCCTTTCTAGACAGGTGTACTGTAGCACTTTAATGATCAATTCAATTCACATTCATTAAAAATATTGGTTGTAATTTGTAAAAGATTTTTGGAGTTTTATGTCAGGGTTTTTTTTCTCAATGTCCTGAAAAAAAAAGTACAGACTGCTTTAGAAGACACTAAGTGTATCTTATGAAAGGATGCTCATGCAGACATCCAGTATAAGAGCTAAATGATCTACTAATTAAAAAGACTACTAATAGAAAGTAATGCAACTCATATATGACTCAAGTGAAAAATTGTAAATATTGTAAGTTTAATGATAAGCACCTGATTCCGAGCGACGTGAGGAGGACGTAGATCTCTGTGGCACCAATCCAGGCTCTTGTTCCCTGTAGCTTATGGTTAAAGTGGGACGCACCTTGAGGATCCAGTCCCAATTTCCATGCATCCTCAATCATACTCTGCACCCGTGGGATACTTGGCACTGATTTGTCTGTGGCAAAGAGGGCATCAAATAAATAAAAGTTGTGTATATTAAAAAATTAACGATTATCTTTTCATTTTCTCTGATATGCAACTGTTTTGGTACTATGATGAAGTTTGTGGAAGAAATGTGCGTCAGTTTCGAGAAAATAGCTCCGTTATATGCCATATTTTTGTGACATTAAAAAAAAAAGGGGAGACCAAGATAAATCATTTTGAAACTTTTTTCCACCAGTGTGACCTATAACCTCTACAATTCTACTGGGAAAAAACAAACTTTTTTAAAGACAGCTGGGATAGGCTCCAGCATGCCCCGTGACCCTTGTGAGGATAAGCGGATTGGAAAATGGATGGACTTCAGATGTACAGGTTATCGGTCACATTAATGGTGGAAAGGTTTTGACATGCTTTATCTTGGTCTCACTTTTGGTGAAACTTGAAACATGGCATTTGAGCAGGGGTGTGTAGACTTTTTTATATCAACTGTACGTAGCAGGTAACTGATGGATGGTGATGTGTACCTTTTCTCTCATTCCTTCCTAGTGTACCATCAATGGAAATCTGCCTTTGTGCTTCATAGAGTATTTAAGGGGTGCTACGTTTGTGCTCATTTCAAATTGAACAATTTGCTTTTAGCGTGTAATTAGAGCCAACTGTGTAAATTCAAAACTAAATGTTCATATTAGGGTGGCTAAAATGGCGCACCTTGTAAAGAGGAAGCAAATGCATCTAGTCTGTAAAGGGAGGAGAGCAGCATCTGGAGGTTTCTGTAACCGCAGCCCCAACCTTTGTCTCCCGGCGACGAGCAATAGTGGTCAGTGTCAGCGCTCAGCCACACATGCGCACAATCTTTGCATTCAGTCTGATAGTACTGACACAAGGCTCCAATGACACCTAGGCAAAGGTGAACAAAAATACATGGGGAAACTATAACAGTTCAGCTGAAGGATATTCAAAATGGCAGATCAGCAATTACCTCGTGCTGAGACTTCCTCAATTTAACTATACACCATCAATTCCTAATGCACTGTACTTGAACTGCTCGCAGATATAACAATCGAAGACATGTATTTTATTAGGAATATTGTAGTGGTGAGGATAGTCAACAAATTACTGTATTTATTGTTACTCACTATTTCCTGAGTTTGTTTTGTTTGCTGCGAGCAGAGCTCACAGCTGTTTAGCTGCATGCCACAAAACTAATGAAGGAATGGAACACAGGCCAAGGAAAATGATGTTTAAATTGAGTGCAGACCTGGATTCTACATCCAGGATTATCATTCTTCATAACTGAAAACTCACATTCACAGATCACTGCAGCCCTTGCATTTAAAGAAAATATTTGTTTTGTTGAGGTGGCAATTCTCATTTGTAATAGAGCATCAAAGTTGGAATACCGCCAGACCTTGCCTGTCCCCGCAAAAAGAAAAAAAAATGCAACTACTTGAGTGATTGTTGAGATGCTAGTCTGCATCCGGACTAATGCCTGCCGCACTCCAAAAAGATAAACAGCTATGTAGCAAGTTTAAAAATCACGTAACTAAATTGATTATGCAGTGAGCATACATTTAACCAACCCATTCTTATTGGACAATTTTACAGATTAAAAGAAGGAATACTTGGTGCAGTCGAGGCAATGTTGAAGAACTGGTTGAGTGTACATACATAGGCTGAAGTCGAAATTAAAAACGCGTCGTTACATCCGTGTCCATTATTGTACTGTAGTATAGGAGCAAGAATGTTCAATGGTAATTGTACACCACAAAGCACTGGAATGCTTATTGGATGATGGATAAAATCCCCCCCGCCCATGTAGATCAGAGACAGAATGACGGACAGGCAGATAGATTTATGGAAACTCGATTTCTGTCAATCCGGCGGTGTCTTTTCACTTTTTGCAGAATTTTCGGTCGAGGCGCAAAGACAGACACATACCCTGAGTTCTGGTCCTGCCGTCATCAACCCCTGAGGCAAGAGACTCCATCATCTCCACCTTCTTAAAATGATACTCTGCGGGGGCCATGATGCCCCTGGCCACATCTCTCTCCATGATTTTCTCCATCTGTGTGCGATATCCGCCACTGCCATCCAGTCCAAACTTCCTCTGCACATGCAACATACACACGCAGGTCCAACCGATATGCAGAAACTTTAGAAAAGCACAAGACAAAACTACACAAGCATGTGCTACTGCCATTAAATAAAATGTGAAAGTTCTCAGCTACTACATCTGCAGTGTTCTGCTGAAAACTTCAGACCTGCAACTTTTTAAACTGCTCCTTCTCTAGTCGGTTCTCCTCCTCCCTCCTCTTCTTCTCCATTTCCTGCTGAAGTCTCCAAGCCAGTCTTGCGTCTGAATCAGAGCTCCCTGAAGCAATGGCAAACAAGTGTCATGTGGTTATAGAGTTTACTTTAAGATGAATGGGTCTCTATAATTAGATACATTAGTTGAACTCATGCTAAAAAACAATCCCACCTGCTCCATTGTCTAAATGCAGTTCCACATGTTGCTGCAGAGAGGCGCTGTCGCTGCAAACAGCTGGACACATTGGGCACTCAAGTTTCTCGGCTGCTAAAAGACATTTTGGAAACCTCATGTCCTGTAAATCCACTATTAAAATAACAGTCTACTTAACAATTTGATCTTTGATTTTCATCAACCTTGGCACATCTGTGGTCCAAACTCAACATTTTAACCTATGTCAGGAATGCTCTGGGAGAACCAGAGATTATTTTTGACTACGAGTCCAGTTTCTTGGTCCATAATTTTAACTAAAACGGACATTGCATGTCTTCTGAGGAAAGCAGCAAACCTTGTCTTTCATATTCAGGCAACATTAACAAATAACCACCAAAACAAGATTCATTGTGCACATAAAGTGATTTATCTTGTCTTAATTTAATTTGGGTAGTCACTTTTCAGTATTATGGCCTCTTGACACATTAGTCTGTATTACAAAGTACCTTCAGCAGAGTGCTGTTCCTGCAGGTGTAACTCAACATGCTCCTGCAGAATGCTGTTGCTGCTGAAATCTAGTGCACACATGGGGCAAGACAATGGCTCTGTTAAAAACAAAACAAAAAAAACAACTAAAACATCAACTCTATCTTTTAACTCTTAAAAGGATTTCGAAGTTTAACATAAAAAAAATACCATTCTTTGGAGAAGCTTGGCGCTTTTGTTTGGGACTTTTCTGCTCAGATAAATATCCAGCATTTTCCACAACAGGAATGCTCAGGCCACCACCACGCCTTATTTTGGGGTTTACAGATGATGAGATGGCTGAAGTCCCCTCTGATGTTAAAACCCCTTTAATTTGCACTGGCATGGCATCTGCTCTCTCTTGAAGTGGGAATGAGTCACTGGATGATCCGCAGGGTTTTGCTTCTAAATCTGTACCACAGCTACCTGTAGTCTGGGGATATTCAATCTCTGTAAAACTAGTGCTGGTTGTAGAAGGACAACAGGAAGTGGAGTGAGATGACTTTTGGATTTTGTGCTGGTAGTCTGGATGTGCAGAGCTAATATGGTAGCAAAGTTCATCATAGGACACTCCATACAAAGAACATAGTGGGCAGTGCATGTCATTTTCCAGATGGCTAAGGAGCATATGTGTCTTCATGTCCTCTTCCAGCATTATTTCCTCACTGCATATCACACATGTCAGCATAGCCACAGCCTGTTAATTTAAAATAGAGCCAGATTAATAATTTTGAAAGAAAGATATCAAACCTCTGAATAGGACACCTACATTTTCTGAGATATTGAGGCACCACGTGAGCTACTGATTCATTAACAAGTCACCAATTCACAAGCTCTTTATATATCATTTATTGATCAAATGCCAAATTGTTCCGCATCTTCGGGAAATGTGAAGTACTTAAAACACAGCAAATCATCTCTGAATAAATGTTGAGCCACAGACTATTCAACGTTATAAAGATTTTGAAATGTGGACTTCGAGAGCCAACGCGAGTAATGAGTAAAACGCTACGTGATTATTTACTAAGTCATAGAGTGCTTGATGCAAAGCGACAAACTTGAACACACGTATATTGTTGCCCTTCAAATTTACACGGCAGTGGTTGCATAATAACATGTAAATTTACTTACCGTAAAGGAACGATACCGTATTATATACATTAGTCAAGACATTTTTCGTCTCAGTCATGCGATTTAAGAGACTTCCGGGCTCAATTTTCATTATAAAATAACGAAACGTGCAGGCAATGCACTAAAAAGTGGATACAAAAATAAAAATGTTCATATTTTTCCCCTGTGGCTTGGTTTATTTTAAGTAAACATTTATTTCATAGGACCGTTTATTATTTCTCTAATGGCAGAGGATTACCGTCAAGTTTATATTTTGGTGCCTCAAAACCGGAAATTAATCGACAGCTGGCGGAAATGACGAATGTCTTGTTGTCGCGAGGTGTTTTCTGGGAAAGTTATCACTAGGACGCCATTTTCCTCTACCGACAGGGGTGGGAGATTTGTAAGAATTGGAGTTTTTCAACAGCTGCAACGTTTTCAAGTCCGTCAAATCTTGAGTGGGTAAGAATCAAGTCCTGCATTCGGTGTTGAACATGTTGTTATCACTGTTGAATGTAAACACACTAGTGGGTGGGAATAGCTGCTTCTGTAAGAGGCTAGCCCTGGTGCTAGACTAGGAACAGATTCAGAATAGCCGAACACAAATATTAAATGGTAGCAATTCCAGAAAACCAAGTCGAAGTTTTGAAAAGCACACCCAAAAGCCCTTTTGTTCGGCTTTTTTAAACAGTGGAATCATAGTTTCGGAAGATGTGTGCAAGGACAAAAACTGCAACTTTAACATTTGACAGCCGTTTTAAGGGGTAAGCCCTGATACGGGTAACGGTTAATAAACCTAAGAATGTCGTGGAAAGATTGACATTGAATCGCTGTAGTGTTTGTAAGTGTTTGTCGGAAACCCAATACAGTGTAACGAATCTAAAGATTAATTCTTTATCCGCGTTCTCCACTCAACACAAGCCCTTTACCAAACGTAGATTGCTGTCATTCTTTATTTTTATTTTATTTTGGGGGAGTCTTTGCTCATTATTGGTAAGTAGTAGTGGAGTAGTGCGGGAGTTGGATACTTTCACGAGCTGTTAAAATGACTTAGTAATGTGAAAACCTCTATGGACTAACATTGCACATTACTCTATGATCAAGTAACTTTCATGCCTTAATGAGTGATTGATAGACTTAGAATCTCCAACCAGTATCTGCAGCAATTGTTAAAATGAATCGTCACAATGTCACTTTGTCAGGCATCTTGCCTCTTCAGACCATGGCGAGTCCAGGGAAAGATAGCTACAGGATGAAGAGCTACAAGAACAAAGCCCTGAATCCTCAAGAGATGCGTCGAAGGAGAGAGGAAGAAGGAATCCAACTGCGCAAACAGAAACGAGAGGAGCAGGTAAACACTCACCTGGGATGGGACCATGGGTGTCACGATCACACACTGGTGCTGTTGACAGAACTGAGACATAATTGTCACTTAATGCTCATGTGCTGCAATTATGAAGAAGTAAAAAATGTTCTGCGCATGACAAGATGATGCGCAGTTGATTGACATGGAATTTGTCAGTCTTTATGTACCGTGACTTGTGATTGGCTGACATAAGAGTTAATTGCCATATGCCATTTACTCGGGAGTGGCTTCCGTCTGGCCACTCTACCATACAGGACTGATGGGGGGAGTGCTGCAGGGATGATTTACATATTGGAAGGTTCTCCCTTTACAGAGAACCGCTGGAGCTCTGAGAGAGGGACCATTGGGTTCTTGGTCACCTCCCAGACTTAGGCTCTTCTCACCCAATTGCTCACTTTAGGTGGGGCCCCAGTTCTAGAAACGGACCTGGTTGTTAGTAACTTCTTCACATCCAGTCAACTGCATTTACCACAGTTGGACTCCAATTAACCTTTAGGAGCCTCTCAAGGATGACCTGTGGAAACATGATAGGCCTGAGCTCAACTTTAAGCTTTGTTGATTTGTAATTTTTTTTTTCCACATTGTCAATATGGGGTGTTGTGTGTAGAAATAAGCTACAACAAAACAACATAAAAAGTGGACCGGATATACTGTAAGCGACATTTCTGGCTAAATTTAACAGTTCCATTAGCAAGAGAGGAAGTCTATGTATGATTGACAAGTGAACCAAATTATCGTTGCAAAATGTCGAATACACATCAGGTAGAAGGTAAATCATATTCCAACAACTATGCCCACAGCTGTTTAAGAGGAGAAACGTATGTACGCCGTCAGGTGACGAATCAATGTTGGAATGCCCAATCCAGGATCCAGACATCAGCTCAACAGTACCTGTTGCCAGCGTAAGTCATATTACATGAAACATCAAATCTTTGTTTAATCAGAGCAGTGAGTATTCATCAATGTGTGTTTACTTTTTATTACTGTCTGCATATGTGTAAACATGAAAATATATTTCCTCTACTACTGTGGCTACTTTTATGAAGGTCATAATTCTTGCTTCCACCTTATATATTTATTGATTGTTTTTATTTATTTAGCTGTTGTAGTTGATGCATAATGTGTATATATAGTTATACGCTATATTGTGTGTGTCCATATACCAAGTGTCCATATTGCTGCTTTGTTTAATCTATCTGACATCGACAGGATGGATTCATAACACCTGATATGATTCAGATGATCTTCTCTGAAGAGCCAAACCATCAGCTGATTGCTACACAAAAATTCAGAAAACTACTTTCCAAAGGTTTGTTTTTACTCTCTCGAATTTCTAATATTTATTTGCCTAAAGACAATGAATGTACAGTACAGTGGAGTGGAAATGTTAGATCTATTTTATCCCACATATTCTTGGTTGTCATTTTTGAGGGGGGGGCGGGTTCTGTTGCTGGTCCATCTCTTTGGAATGACCTCCCTATAAACGTTAGGCAAGCTCCCTTGCTGCCCATCTTTAAAATTAATTTAAGGGTTAAACCTTTTTTTTTTTTTGCCTTGTGTCTCAGCATGACTTGGTTTTAATTTGACTGTTTTTGTGCTTTTTACTGTCTTTATTAATTTATTGTTTTATCGTTTGTTGTGTGTCTTATTTTTGCTCAATGTTTAGCACTTGGTATACAGCGATGGTTGTTTTCAAGTGCTCTGTTAATACAGTTGAGTTGAGACTTTTTTCATGTTTGTGATTTTCAAAACACCGCTGCCACATTGTTTTTATTTTTTACCCTTGTTTTGTCTTAAGAGCTGTCCAATTCTTTCTTTTTTATTTGTTATTGACTGAAGGTAAACATGTATGTTAATAACGTTTAGCGATATTTGTACTTTATGCACGCATGTGTGTGTGTGTGTGTGTGTGTGTGTGTGTGTGTGTGTGTGTGTGTGTGTGTGTGTGTGTGTGCGTGTGCGTGTGTGTAATTTAAAAACTTCACTTTACATTTCTAGAGCCCAACCCACCCATAGATGAGGTTATTGCCACTCCTGGAGTTGTGAATCAGTTTGTTGAGTTCCTGAAGAGGAGTGAAAACTGCACATTGCAGGTAAAAAGCTTTTCTTAGCCACACAATGCTAAACGTGTGTGCTTAAATTTTGACACTGTCAATAGTACTTCAGCAATGTTTTTACACAGCAAACAAGATTTGCTGGATTGTATTCAAGTGTCTCTGTGTGTTTTATGTTTGTTTGCAGTTTGAGGCAGCCTGGGCTTTAACCAATATTGCCTCAGGCACCTTCCAGCACACCAAGGTTGTGATTGAAACAGGAGCTGTGCCTATTTTCATCGAGCTGCTGAATTCTGAGTACGAAGATGTACAAGAACAGGTGAGAACCGTTGTACGCAAATGCAAACATGAGTAGACAATGCATTGTCAGCAGAATTGTTGATTCCCTAAAGCTACATCACTGCCAGAGAAAGAGAGGGGGGGGAGTGTGTGTGTGTGTGCGCGTGCGTGCATACATCCAGCATACATACATACACACGCGCGCACACAGTATTTTATGCTTAGCCCTTAGATCAGTGATTCCAACCAGTGTGCCGGGGCACTTTAGTGTGCTGTGAGAGCTCCAATGGTGTGCCACGAGAAAATGTCACATTTCATTTAATTGGTGAGAAAATGATATACAGGTATTATGAACAAATAATGTATGCTAGCAACTTATAGTGACAGAAATGTGATGAGACTTTTGGTAAATCTTTTGGCGGCATCAAGCTGATCTGTAAAAATTAACAAATGTGTTGCGTGACATTTGAAGATGCAGGTTTCAAAGTTTGGGGGAAAAGTAGCGGTTTATAGTCCAGAAAGTACCGGTAATTGTTGACAAAGAGAATCAGCTAAAAATTAGTTAATGAGGATTTGAAATCAGGCCTGTGGACAAGTACATTTGTAAGTTTCACGCCTTTTTGACTGCTAATTTTGAAAAGTAATTAAAGTAATTTGCATGCGGAACACCACTCGCTTTCATGACCAACAATGTACAGTCCAACAATATCAACATCAATTTTCTACCTTTTGGACAAGCAACCAGGAAATGTTGAGCTCCTCTGGTGGTTCACAAGCACAACAACAGTTGTAACTCTATTGACTGTGGTGTGTTTCAGGCTGTGTGGGCGCTGGGCAACATTGCTGGAGATAATGCAGAGTGCAGGAACTACGTACTCAACTGTGGCATCCTGCCTTCACTACAGCAGTACGTTTTTCTTCCTGACACTGTTCTGTCATTGTGTTGAACATTATTGAGTCACATCTAAATAATTCTGCACGCTGCCGCTCCAGACTACTTGCAAAATCCAATCGGCTCACAACAACTCGAAATGCAGTTTGGGCTCTGTCCAACTTGTGCCGTGGGAAAAACCCGCCACCAGATTTTTCCAAGGTCAGTTATCAAGACT
This sequence comes from Hippocampus kuda, assembly GCA_901007745.1. Taxonomy (NCBI): domain Eukaryota; kingdom Metazoa; phylum Chordata; class Actinopteri; order Syngnathiformes; family Syngnathidae; genus Hippocampus; species Hippocampus kuda. Next base: position 11,309 of record CAAKHF010025179.1, on the reverse strand, counting down.
AAATGGAGGAATACAACAATTGTGCTCCATCTTCTAGTTTTACTTTTTGAATGTGACTTTATTCCTGAAATTAAGCTGGCCCTGTCTTCTTTTAATTGCTATCAGGTGTCGCCGTGCCTTAGTGTGCTGTCCAGACTTCTTTTTAGCAGTGATCCAGACGTCCTCGCTGATGCTTGCTGGGCGCTGTCCTACTTGTCTGACGGTCCCAATGAGAAGATCCAGACCGTCATTGACTCTGGGGTCTGCCGCAGGCTGGTAGAGCTGCTCATGTAAGAAACATTCAACTTATCTTTGCAAAAAATAATGAAATCAATAAAAATGTGCTGAAAATTAAATAATGAAAGCAGGCATTGCTTTTGAATTGAGGTTCAAAAAATGTATTTAAAAAACAAACTGATGTGGCAGGTATGGACAAAAATGATGGTAGCCTCAACTTACTAATTTGGTGCACATTCTTTTGAGGTAGTTACTGCAATCAAATGATTTTTGTAACTTTCAAGAAGACTTTTGCATCTATGACCAGGTGTTTTGGTCCACTTCTCAGGAGCAAACTGTTCCAGTTGTCCCACATTTGAAGGATGCTTTCTTTCTTCAGACAGCATGTTTCTGGTCTTTCCGTGGATGTTAGATCAGGGCTCTTAGAAGGGCACTTCAGAATGGTCCAATATTTTGCTCTTGACTGTTTTTAGTTGTGTTCGGGTCCATTATCCTGTTGCAAGACCCTTGACCTGTGACTGAGACCAAGCTTTCTGGCACAGGGCAGCACTTTTCTCTCTGGAATATCTTGATAGTCTTGCAATTTCATTGTACACAAGATTCGAGACGCACTGTGCCATATTCTGTAAAGCAGCCCCAGAACAAAACATAGCCCCCTCCATGTTTTATACGAGGGACAGTGTTCTGATCTCACTATGCCTTATTTTAGTATCTGTGAATATTGAGCTGATGTGGCTTCCCAAAGAGATTTTTTTTTCTCATCTGACGATAGGACATTTTCCCAGAAGCTTTGTTACGTGTCAACATGCAGTTGCATACAGGTAATTTCCAGTCGCACCTTTTAAAGATTTTCAAAAGTGATGTCCTCCTGGGTTGTCTTCCATGAAGTTCACTTGGGCTCTTTTTAATCTCCTGCGTCAACTCTCTCCTTGACTTCCTTTGGTGCAGTCCAGGCACTGCTTGTCAGCCTTTAAATAGGAGGACTGACCGTTTACAAGTTTGAAGTCACCTAGGATGCCCTATGGCCTCTTCTAGGTGTACCTCATTTTTGTCCAGCCCTGTTTTTCAAAATGATTTTGTTAAACCACAATTTAAAAGCAATGTCTGATTTTAATTGGTTAATTCTCATCAAAGTTTCATTTATTGTTACTCGTGTCAGATTCAAGTTATTTGTGTGACCACTGGATATTTCTTTCACCAACAGAATGGTATCAACAATTGTGTCCAGGTCAGCTTGACAACAAAGACAGTTGTTTAATTGCTGTGTTTGTGTGTGTTCTCTCATAAGGCACAGCGACTACAAGGTCGTTTCTCCTGCTTTACGGGCAGTGGGCAATATTGTTACAGGAGATGACATTCAAACGCAGGTCGAGTCCAACGAATCACTAAGCTCACACGCACTGGATTTATATCCTGCTTTTGTTCTTCTTGAATGTGGAGTAAATGTTGTTCTCGTCTCTTTTTCATCACAGGTGATCTTGAACTGTGCAGCGCTGCCTTGTTTACTACACTTGCTCAGCAGTCCCAAGGAATCTATCAAAAAGGAAGCCTGCTGGACTGTGTCTAATATCACGGCTGGAAACAGAGCTCAGATTCAAGTAAATGCTGCTTAAAACAGATTCCATTTTTCCTGTCTCAAGGCAGGTGGATTTATTTGATTGCTGCGTTCCTCTTACCAGAGTGTGATTGATGCCAACATCTTCCCGATACTGATTGAGATTCTTCAGAAGGCAGAGTTCCGCACAAGGAAGGAGGCAGCGTGGGCTATAACCAATGCCACCTCGGGCGGCACTCCTGCACAGATCAGGTACCAAATGTTTTATCTTATTCATTTCCTCTGGAAGTGGGCAACATGTGTCACCATAAAAAATAAAACTTTACATCGGACAACTTCCTGGTCAAAGACAAACGGTGCATATGTCCAATCAAGTCGTCCCTCTCATCCACTCAGCCATGAGTCTGATTTACCCACCGGCCCTCACCCCACATACCAAACACTTTCGGTAGGAAAATGTCGATGTGATTCCTTATTTGTTCATGTTTTTTGGTTTTGCCTTTGTGTTTACTTATTTGTGTTTTGTGATTTTTGATTTGCGGTTGCGTTTAGTTTTTCCTTGTGATTTGTTTTTGTTGTTTGTTTTTTTGTAATTCTCTTTTGCATTTTTTTCCATTTGCTATTGTTTATAGTTTTTGTTGTTGTTGTGTTTTGCACTTCAGGGCCTCCATACTTAACTTTTATGGGGCGCTCATTTAGCTGGGTAATAGCGGCAACAGGTGCTGTACAAGAAAGACAATGTCAGCGTGATTAATTTGAGTTTTTTGACCATCCCTAATGAGCGACTGAACATAATTTCAGAATAACGTTTTTGTAATGGCAATATAAACTTGGACTAGGCTCCCAACTATCCAATTTCCAGACGGGAAGACGAGTCAACTCAGCTGCCACGCGATCATGCGTTGCCAGGAAAAACAAAAAGCGTACCACGACAGATGTCTGTGTATTACTGTATCTGGAAAGATTTGATTTTACAGGATGGCCTGACTTCTCTTCCCCATGGTGCACACCTTAGGATTGACAATCATGTACGTGATTGTAAGAACCTGGGGCTAACACGGGCTCAAGAATTAATAGCAACTGGAAGAGGAAGCTGGTCAGCATAGCCTCTGGAAATATTTCTAATTTGGGCATATACATGACCCCAACATACACTTTCACTTGTTGCTGCTCATCCCAAAATGTAAGTGCCCAACTAGGGTATCATTTAATAGGAAAATAAGCAACCTTTCCAACATATTGTGACAACAGCGAAACATAACACAACGATTGCAATATTGTACATATTTTTCAGTCCTTACATGTGACTTTCAAGGTCATTCAATGAAACTGGCTTACTTGCTGATTTCTCTTTTGTGTGAATAGGTACCTGGTTTCTCTGAGTACTATCAAGCCCATGTGTGACCTTCTCACCGTGATGGACTCTAAGATCGTGCAGGTCTCTCTGAATGGTCTGGAGAACATCCTCCGACTGGGAGAACAGGAGGCCAAAAAAAATGGAACAGGCATCAATCCTTACTGTGCGCTTATCGAGGAGGCTTATGGTACAACTCTGCATCTTAGCACCCAGCTTGCACAGTCGGACATGACCAATGTTACCAATCATAAGATATTCCCAATACACTCACTGGGCACTTCATTAGGTTAGTTTAGGTTTAGCCTCAGTAAGGACTACATCTAACATTTTTACTTTATCAACATAATGCTCAGTTTTGATGAAACAGTAAGATTAGATTTGATATTTTTTCAATACATTTTTTTCTCTTATTTGGAAAACTTTCATGAATTAAAAAAAATACGTTTTTAACTCTGGTACTTTTTAGGGCACCCATGATAAAAGACGCAAGGATGGTTTGACATGATTTGCTCTTTGGTTCGATGTCCTCATCCTCAGCTCGCATGTTCAGTCCCATGCCGGGATTCTAAATCAATACAAATTGTACAGCAAAAGAAACAGATTGAAGTTCAGAAATGTTAAAAAAAAAAAAAAAAAAAGGTAAACTAGGTGAAAAACTTGACAAAAAAACAGCATGGCTGTCAACCTATAGAAATGCTTTTTGAGAACAATTTGAATTTCCATATTTTTAACATTTTCAAAAACATTACTGGATTATTGCAGTTTCATGTTTTGTTCTGCGAACTGTCTCAGCATAGATGAGCGGACAGATGAGAGCTGTGCTTTTCACACTATTTAACCATCATTGAATCTGACCATGACTCATTGCGATAGTTTCCTCTTTTTTTTCTCTCCATTATTAGACCTCAGAATGACCCAAAACGCCACATAAAACTTAAATGTCTCCTCCAGCGGCAACAAATAGAAAGCTCTCATGTGTGCAGCCAGAAATTCCACTTCAATACACACACACCTTAATGCCATTAACGTGGCAAAAAAAAGATAGGTTTCCCTGGATCGTTTTTTGTGTCTAACAAAAAAAAACTAAAACAAAAAACTACTACAACAAAACATCCCATCCTTTTTTGTGTGCACATCAGGCTTGGACAAGATTGAATTCCTGCAGAGTCATGAGAACCAGGAGATCTACCAGAAGGCCTTTGACCTGATCGAGCACTACTTTGGTGTGGATGAGGAAGACGCCAGCTTGGCACCACAGGTGGACCAGGGTCAGGGCCAGTTCATCTTTCAACAGCAGGAAGGACCCATGGAGGGTTTCCAGCTCTAACATTCGTGCCCCCGTTTTGCCGCTTCATCATTTTCTTGATGTCAAGGATCTCGCTATCTGACAAACTGGGTCCTGACCAAGTCTCCAGGGGTGGCTCCACCAGCTCCCCCCAAGACCAGCCACATCCTCTAGGCCTTCAAAAAACAAACATCTCTGAAATGACGTCGAGATGTGTGAATACTGAGGTAAATATGAGAGCATTAGGCCCATTAATGCTTCCCCGAAACAGATGAGCTTGTAAGGGGTGGTCGTACCTGCACTGGGGGGGGGGGGCATCCTGTTTTGATGTAGTATATCTTTTGGATTCCTTTGATCGATCACAATTGGAAACCAGTCTAACAATTCACATTCATCTCCGTATTGAAATGTGAATTTACTGACCTCTTTAGTCCTCAGATGGGGTGGTAAAATTCTTCAATAATCAGGGAGGATTTTACTCTGTTCTGGTCAAATTTTGAAGGGGTGGCTGTCCGAAGACTAAACGGGTACTGGATGTAAATACAGTGCAACTATTAAGTCCTCAGAGCCCCCCTTCCTCTTGATATACAACTGGGTGGGTTCTGTTCTAATTTATTTACTGTACATTGCGCGAGGGCTGAGTAGATCCCATTCAAGGATTGTAGCCTAAACTAGCAATGTAATTGTGAAATGATTAAGGAGGATTGATTTGGAGGGCCTTGTGTATCCTACATACGTGTTAGAGTGTTTAAATGGCAGTGGGATGTCAGTGTATGAAGGTGTAGTGTTTACAGTCATGACTGCTTTTCCTTGATACCTCAATAATTAGGAAGAGGTTCATCTACTCTGAACTTGTATGCTTTTTTTTTTTTGCTTTGTATTGGGACATGGGTGGTTGAAGTTGTGTAACAGAAGCACAGTGTTAGGGTTTTTTTTGTGATCCCTCAACCATACATGTACCATATTTCTTGCACATAAATGCACAATTGATTACTGCAATGTTAATTGGTGGACAACAAGAAATTATCTATATTTACATGGAAATATTTGTAATGCAGAACTTATTTCATCTAGCACATTCAACAGTGTATAGTTTTCTAATATTTCTGGTTTGTATGATCTTATATCATTTTTTAGGTTTTATCAGTACATTTCATATCTGAGAATTCTGTTGCGGTGTTGTGGCTCTCAGTAGAAATCCAGATAGACCTGCAGTAGTCTGTGTACAGGTGAGACATATCCTTCAGCCAAACTTTGAGACTTTGATTTCGGACAAGTCTGGAAGTGAAGCTGTATTATGCTGCTGGTAATGCCTGTGTCTGGAATACACACCTGATATTGTCTGGCAAGAACTAATAAATGAACCCGTTGGATATAGACTGCACCCACATTCCTTTTTGCATTAGGAGTTAAAATGTTGAATATACAGCATGAATTGCAAATTGTTATGGGCACTTATACGAACTTGATACTGTACTACCAGTGGTCACCAACCACCGCGGACTGGACTGGTACCAGTCTGTGGAACATTTGGGACTGGGCCACACTGAAGATCAACAAAACAAGATTGAAGTGTTTGTCAGATTCTGAACGTTTTCATTTTCAGTAGGTTAGAGGTGTGGGTCTCAAATGAAAGACGATTTGGTACTGTACGTATATCCATACATGGGGTACCATACGATTCAAGAATGTTACATTACTCAGTGGGTTTATGAGATTTTAAATGGCACAGCTGTGTAAATGATACCATAATAATGAACGAAATTTGAGCAAATGTGTTATTTTCAGAGAAAAATAAATAGTAGCTCTTCAAATTCATTAGTACGCAAAAAGTAGCTCTGGGTCACAAAAAAAGTTGTTGACTCCTGGTTTATATGAAACTGGTTTGTATTTGTTCCCAAGCCATTGGTGCTTTTTTAGGCTCCAATTAGCCTTATTTGCTGACGTCAATATAACTTGACACCACATCTCCATTTCACAACACGGCATTTGAACCATCTGATTTTGATTCACAGCCAATCGACAAAGAAATATGATACTGTTATGGGAAAGCATCACTGGAAACAAATTCCATGGTACATGCAGGGCGCACTGTCCTATATCCCCCACTTTTTACATGGTTTTTGGTGTGCGTAAGTTTTGTACCACTTGGGAGGAATCATGTGCTTGCATGTATTGACATAGCCAGCGACCATCCATCCAATCGTTGGCTTACCTGGGTTCGGGGCCTAATTAGCTCTCCCCTGCCCATTCGCACAGTTTTTCCAGGGGAATCCGATGCAGTCCTCAAGCCAGCCAAGAGTTTCTCCAGGGTCTCCTGAGTCTTCTATTGGGCCTCCTGTTGTGATGTGCCTGCCACACTTGACCAGGAGACATTCTAACCAGATGCTCCAGCACCTTTTTCTGGCTTCTTTTGATGTGGAGCAGGAGTAGCATATCAAAGGGAGAGCCCAGACAGACTGCTGTAGTCGCTTTGGAATATTTTCTTATGTGCCTTAAATGAATTTCCCTCGTGGATTAAATTAATATTATATTGTTTATTATAATACAATATATTGTTTCGCAGGGTGGCACGGTAGTCGACTGGTTGGGACGTCGGCCTCAAAGTGCAGAGGTGCAGGGTTCGATTCCGGCTCCGGCCTTCCTGTGTCGAGTTTGCATGTTCTCCCCTTGCCTGTGTGGGTTTTCTCCAGGTGCTCTGGGTTCCCCCCACATTCCAAAAACATCTGTGGCATGTTAATAGAAAACACTAATTGAACTTCTCTTAAACTTTTCTCTTCTTTCTACCTACAATCTTGCTGCTGAAGGCTGTAAATTTCCCCAGTGTGGGACAAATAAAGGATTATCTTATCTTATCTTAAATTGTCCCTCAGTGTGAGTGTAAATGCGGATGGTTGTTTGTCTATGTGTGCACTGCGATTGGCAGGCAACCAGTTCAGGGTGTACCCCGCCAACTGCCCGTAGACATTAGGAATAGGCCCCAGCATGCCCCGCGGCCCTTGTGAGGATAAAGCGGATCGGAAAATGGATGGATGGATACTGTTTCGCATCGGTCAACGCAATGTCTTCCTGTCGCGCCAGTTTTGGAGAGAAGACAGAAAATTTGTCAAGAAGACAATAGATCACGCTTCCATGAAGAAGCACTGCTGACCTCACCCTCCCTTACAAAAAAGGAGTATAGAAAGTATACTTTATAAAGCATATATTGTATTTTTTATCATACTAAATTTGAACAAATTAAGGTTTAAAATTATACTCTTAAGTATCTGTATACTTTTCAGTACAAGCCAAGTATACCTAGCTATACAACTGAAGTTTATAAAATATATATTTAAAAAATATACTTAAAAGTACTGTATAATGCATATAAAGGTAATGCATGTCACATTCTGAAGCACAGTTCATATCTCAGTTTTAAATGTTTACAGTTTAGTTGAGTACTCTTAAAGTCATTGAATTATAAAATCCAGTACAGTATACCTGTATATTGTATCTGACGTTGGATATGGGTTGTTTGTCGCTATAGTAGCCTATTGAAAGGGGAAGTCAAGTCAAAAATTGTCTTTATATGTTCTATGCACCTCCACTAGTCCAAACGCGGCATTCTGATTAATATTGCGTCTTTGCAAGAAGAGCAAAACCAACCCGTTTTTAGCCGTTTCATGGGGCGGCCATGTTGCCACTAGTTTTGGGTGACCGGTTTTAAATCTTTCGTCCCTGGCTCTGGGAGGATTTCACCAGTCCCATTGTTTTGTTCGACTTTTACACACGTCCTGTCCCGGTATTCAAGTTCAAGCTTAAGTCAACTTTATTGTCAAATGTGCTACATGTGCAACATACAGCACACATGAAATTATCCTCTCACCCACAGGAGAGAGAGGAGCCGCTGCGGGTGCCCACGCTGTCATCAAAAGAACAGTTACCATAAAATGACAAAATAATACAACACAACACATAATACACAGACGGTGTCTTATCTGTATTTAATTTTTGTTCACTCAGCATGCCAATTATTTGGGCCATGTGTATGTCAGTCACTCAGATTAGCGACTCGTACGATAAACCAATGAAAAGGGAATATAACTGTTAAATTCCTTCCGCGTTTACGTTTGTGTCACACCAAAAATCGAACTACTTCCTGCTTCTCTGTCAAAGAATCATGGGGAATGTAGTCTGACCGAAACACGAGTGCAGTGTTACTGACGTTGCTTTTCCAATGTGACAATTAAATGTGGGAGCGCAATGTGACGTTCTGTCAATGTAGTTGCCCCTGACAAAACTTTTATCCCCTGCCGCGGGAGCACGCACAATGCGAGAAAGCAGTGTGACATTACTAAACTTGTTTTCATTTCAATACATGAAGAACACACTTTTGTGTTATTTGCTTTTCCGGTTTTTCAAAAAATGAGTGAATGAAAATAAACATGATTTGGCAGATCTGATCTTTTTTCCTTTCAATCTCAGTTTGTTCTCCCAACATGACGGACAAGCAAATACAAATTACATAATCTACAACTGGTGGTATTGCAGGGTTGGGCGTAGCTGTGTCTGGGAAGTTTATTTGTGGCGTAACTTCTGTGAAACAATGATTAAATAATGTGGAATTAATTGGATTTACCACTCCCTTGTCATTTCCCCTCTTCCTCATTCCACCACAGTTATCAAAACGGCTATATCCTTGTGACTTACTGATGAACCAGCTCCACTGCCGCCCCCCCGCCCCATAGCCAGACCTTTTAAAAATGACTGTGAGGTGGAAATACGTAGTACAGGTATTCTCTCATTGAACACACCTTTTTTTCCCTATGGGCAAAGGAGAACTCACATGAAGTGACAGCAGCCAGCAGCAAAGGCTAATTTTAGCTGCTCCTTGCCTCACAAGTCACACCCACCCACACATGATTTTCATGAAATTTGAGTAGTGCCAAGCAGATTGATACAGAAATACCGATACCCCCAAACCAACTCTTTGTGTTCTAAAATCGATACTTTTATAATAATAATAATAATAATACATTTTATTTATAAGCGCCTTTCAAGACACCCAAGGACACTTTACAATAACAAAAAACACAAAACAATACGGGTTGAGCAGCGGCAGCCAAAACGCGCCAGCGTTCACTCGACCCGGAAGTCAGAAAGAAACCACAAGGGAGGGAGAGGGGGAGAAAAAAACCCACGCTCAAACTATCCTCATTTTGAGGATAATTTGACTTTTGTTATTTCTGTCATTTGAGGGAATGTACAGTTTGTATTGCCTCTTTCTTCTTGCAGCGCTGTGCGCACTGTGGACCCATTTTGTTTTATGATTGTGTTTCCTTCCTTCATATTATATTTTCTTGAAAGTTATTCGGGTCACCTGGGTATTATATCGCTATTTTAACTACTGACAACAATATAGGACTTCACCTCTGCTTGATGGCATCCACCACTTACGGCACCGTTCTGGGGTTTGAAGCAAAGGTTCATGCAAAGGTCAGCACATTTTGCCTGGCGAGTTTCTCGTCTTCTAGATTTCAACCTCCTTATGCTTTAGTTTTCTTACCATCACCTCTTGTCATCACAGCCTTTGATGGTTTGAAATGCTTTGCGCAGCTAGCTCAAATAACATAATAGGTATTACCATAAACATTTCCAATGGTCGATAAGATATTTCCATCAATTTAACGTTTAATTGAATTTGTTAGTACTGTACAGTACAGTATATCTTTTTAAAATTCTGTCATTCTTTTACACACCACTAGCGGGAGCCTTACCCCACTTTGAGGATCGCTGCTTTCAATGTGAGTCGAATTACTTAGCTGTCTCAGCAAGGCGGTTGCTCACCTTGGCGTGGTTGTCCCAAATTTTACAACATCGATGCTGATGCATTACATACAGTAGAACATTTTTGTAGACATTTCCAGCTTCCCCTCTGTGCTCTGTAGACAATTCATGGGTTGGCTTTTGCTCACATCTTAAGCAGCTGAGGTGTTATTTAGACAGCTACAGAGCTTTCCAAACCGTTTGACAAATGTTCAATCAATTTATAGTTTACTAACATGATTTGATGAAATGGCAGGTCATCAGTTAGATTTCCTCGTTATCCAGAAATGCCTCTGAATGACGTTCATATATTCTATTAAATGTGCAACCGTAATGTTTTCATATTATTCTTATTTGTTGTTGCATACGTGCTTTATTGAGTTAAATCTCCCTGGCTCTGTTCTTGCCTGCCTGCATTTACTTTTTTTCACTTTCTAACATTACCACTATGATGGGGGGAACAAAGTGCAATATTTGTGCGCTTGCCAGCCTCACAGTTGGGAGGTGAATGGTTGTTTTTGTTGCCCCCTAACGTTTCCTGCCCAAAAGTCAGCTGGTTTCACCTCCAGCTCACACACAGCTGTCATGAGGAAACGCGATAAAGAAAATGGATTATACCGGTAATTGACAGCATTTATTGACGTCACCATATCACAGTTACAACAGCATCTGAACAAAATAGTTACAATGATGTATTGTAAATCCTTCACAACTACTGTTTGCTTTGCTTGCTAACAGTATTTAGTGTTTTTCTTTACAGATAAAACAGGCAGTTGAGAGATCCATGTATTCACTCTATCAGAGTGTACAGTATGAAAATAATTATCAAGGTCAAAATGATTCCGATTTTTTAAAAGTATTCCAGTCATCAGTAAAAATAGTGCACTAATGCATGCTACAAGTGGAAGATGGGGACCCAGCACTGCCACGAGCAAGTGCCCCCCCCCCCCCCCCCCCCCCCCCACACACAAAATGGAGAGGATAATAAGAATAACTAAAAAATGATTGTATGATGTCTACAGGAGTTCAAATGTTCAGAGTGGCAATGTACAATGGTGTGTGCTCAAGAAAAAAAAAAGAGTGGTATTCCG